>WURT03272510.1:0-25534 GCA_009936505.3 Holothuria glaberrima
CGGTGTTCATCCACGCTCACTCTGGCATAGGGTCGTCAATGAGCCAAATGGCTTCCTGACCCTCAAACGTTAAACTATATTAAACTATATGTGCTCGGTCATGCTCTGTGCCAACCAATGCCAACCAGTCGGTGACTTAACCGTGAATGGTCTACAAGCAAAAGGCTGATTTGTTTGAACTCATCGATGTACTGTATGGATTGAATTTTATTTCTGGAGCGGTGAATGGTATTTGACCATCAGCATCAAACTTCATGTGATGATGTAATGTATTGTGAGGTGATTATCAGATATCAAATCGCTTCCTGTCTAGGATTTCGTTTAGAATTGGTTAAAGGTGAAATTCCTTCTGGGGCTACCCTTTATGAAATTGTCATTAATTCGAATGAAAATAAGTGGTAATTCAATGCTTTTTCATCTGTAGGTTTGCCTTTCATTGGTTCAGGTAGAGACGTTAAAGACACACGTAACCCAAGGTATATTTTAGTGTGGGGTTATCAACATTCTCAGTTGGTGACTGCTTTTTGATTGACAGCAAAGTTTGAAAATCCAAAAGATGCAGAGTATAGCCCACATTTTACACAAAGCAGAAAGAGTGCGTGGATTACACATTATAGCCATGTATGCTTACCAAGACGATACCTTAAGCATTAAAAACGGGTTTGTGTCTGCATAAGTAGCTTTACACAGTAATTGGGGGGGATCTACAAGGTGCATAGTTGGGAGAACTGGAACTGTCTGGGATTGACGAGAATTGCCCTTTAAGTTCCTAAAAATAGGAAGTTTACAAAATCCTGGACCAATAATTGTTGTGTGTATGTATAAATTGTTGTTTGATAACAATATGGATGCATTCTTGCAAAAGCCCAAACTAATGTCTGTCATAGATGAATGATATATCAAGTTACTATACTGAAACTACCCTTTACAATTTACAGTTACTCCTAAAGGCCTGTCTACACGAGCAACATTTGCAAAACATTTCCAAAACACCTCCAAAACATCCACTGGCAACAAATCCAAAAACATGCTTGTTTTCGGTTTGTTGCACAGTGTAGACAGGGTATACAGCATGTTTTGAAAATGTTTTGAAAATGTTGCAGAAGAAATGCCCTGACAATTCTTTTCAAAACATTTTCAAAATGTTTTCAAATTGTTGTTACACTGTCTACACTGTGCAACAAACCGAAAACAAGGGTGTTTTGGGTTTGATGCAAGTGAAGTGTTTTGAGAATGTTTTACAAATGTTGCTCGTGTATACAGGCCTTAAAGATTTAAATGGCAATTCAATGGTGCAAATCGGTGATTAACATCAAACAATGCTCGAACAAACAACACAAATATTACCATTTAGTCATCGCATACCTCAGTTTGCTTTTTCTGTAGGCTTACAGTAATAGTCCAAATATGTTATACAAAAAAGCCCCAGAGCAAAAGACCGCAGCTTTACAGAAGAGGAACTGGAAAGAGGGATTTTATCAAAATAGTTCATGGGATCTGCAGGTACCCGATGCCCGTAGCCACACAAGGTACTGAAGGGGGCTAAATGGCTTCCGGGGGCGAAATTTTTTTCAGGTGCCAAATGTGGAAAATGTATTAAGTCAATGGCAACTTGAAAACTTTCTAGGGGCGAAAAAATGCAGGGGTGCTTCGCCCCCTTGGTCCCCTTGACTGCGGGCCTGAGGTACCCGCATTAAGCTGTAGTATGGAGTTTAATTAAACTCTACACTACCGTTTTCCAAAATCTGATTACCAAGATAAAGTTCATACGTAAGCTGATACTATGAAAGTTTGAGTAGCGAGTTCTTGACACAGCTTCTTTGGCCAGTGCTATGTTAACCCGTATTCAGGGCGTACATACATTGTCAGGGTTGGAAATGTTGGCTGGGAGGAAAACTGTGGAGGCGTTACTCTTTTCAAAATTATACGATTGTACAATGTTCGGGTAGTAGAGGCGTGATTCTCCAATAAGTGGAATGGCTGAAGGTCGCTAACTAGCACAAAGGTGGGAATAGTGTTACAACGGTCCTGGTGGGGTCTTGATGCAACGTCTTTTGGGGGTAGGGGCGAAACCCCTGGTAGTTTTGCGGTATGTGGACATTAGAATAAAAACAAACTCTTTAAAAAGCACCATTTGTTCACTGAACACACTACAAAAGCGTTTTTGTGGTCACGAAGTAATGAAAAAGTCGTTTCCTTCTGATTTATATCAACAAAATGTTATTTCCGTTGACCAAGTAGAGCTGAAGGGGACAAGAGGCATCTGCCCCTTCAGTCACATTATTGTACTAAGGAGGCCAGTAGCCTCATAAAAGTTATTGAGGAGGTGGAATATTCTTCAAGGGGCCGTCTACGGTCAAAGAACTTGAGTTATCAAATAAAATTTCTCTCGAAGCATGGGTGTGGGATCCCTGTCTCCACCTTCGGGACCTGCAGCCCTGAAATGAGGGTCACTATAAACGACAGTAGAGGTGCGTCATTTTATGCACCATGGTCCTTGCGGTTTACACCTCTGTGTTCTAACGTCTCATTGTTCCGACACACGTAACTATAATTCCCTTACCCAATAACTTAACCCTAACCTAACCGCTATCCTAACACTGATCTCAATGTAGACTCAGTATCGGAGCAAAAGAGACGTCGGAACAGGACCTGACCTCGTCCTCGTGTACACGATATGAAAGACAACATGTCATTCGTTGGAAAGTATAATATACCGCTAGTTAACTCTCAAAACTTGATTGTCCTTAACAATATGAGGCTATTCTGCAACCTATATTTTCGAAACTGCATTATTTTTTCCACGGTAGCAAAAAATGAGGAGGGACTATTATTTCCAGAAGTTCAAAAACATAAAATTTAAAAGAAAGAATAGATGGATGCAAAACGTAGGGGAATTTTAATGTAATAGACGATTTTACAATTAAAATATGAAGAAGAACGATTCAATAAGTTAGCTTATATAACGCTGTTTCATTCTGCGTAATTCGGGCCGTGGTTGGGGGGGCTAGAGCTATTCCTCCAGTCCTCCACCTTGCGTCACCCCTGATAGAGCGCCATCAGTGCTATTGCGTCTTTTGCCCGAATTTGTCCTACCCCCCTTTTTTCAATTTTTTCGAGGGAGCAAGAATGATTTGTATAGCCAGCTCTGAGGAGCCGTCAAGTGGCGGACAAAAGGCCATGTTCCCTTTCAGCCTTCTCCCTCCCCTCCTCTCACGTCAGAAAAAATTCAGATTCATTTGGAAGTCTTACTGAGTGTAATAATTCATGAAAACACGGATGACAATCAAACGCCTCATAAGTTCTCTTACTTTTGCTTTCACAGAGGGCAAATTCTTCGATAAATACCCCAAGCTTACAAATTTTCTCAAACAAAATTATGTCCAAATTTCGTCACTTAAACACAAAACTTACCAGACTCCCACAATAAAACGTAAACTTTTTAAATTTCTTCAATTGAGACCCAACATTTTTCATATTTTCAAGTAAACTAAACATTTTTGGCCTCATCGTCCTTCCGACAACCTGTCGGCTTTGTAGTGGCTTCTGATTGCTGCCATTCTCCCGTCGGAAAACCTTTCCCCGTCGGTTAAATACTGGCGCCACCACTAGGGTGGGGCTCTATTCCCCCATCCCTCATCCCCATTCTTGGCAACGGACCTGGTTGGAAGGCCATGTATAACCATTGCCCATAGATTACCGTCATTGGGTGTGCGGGCTATACACGGGTCACGAAAACCCTCTGTAATATAGACATGACTTTTTAAAAGAGTAAGAATATAGCGACAGCTGTATTCAGTGGCAATTTTTTGTGATCAATATATGACAGCCAGTTTAACATCTTTGTGTTCTCTTTCCTTTATTTCAGGTTTCGTGTAGCATTACGTCATCTTCGTAATATTAACCTGGTACTGAACACTCCCTGTGAATGTTAAAATGGGGTTCTTTGGTGTAGATAGGTGCACTTCTCTCATAGTACCATTTTTTCTCTTGAGCCTCTTACCAAAGTCATCTGCCCAGTCAAGTGTGGTATGTCCAGATGGAGGAGTAAGCATTGGCGTTCTTGTTGGTGCTTGTTTTGCTGTTTTCGCCGGAACTTTGCTATTTGAACTATTGGGTTATTTAGCTTATCAAAAATGGAAGAAAAAGCGGAGTAAAATCAATGCAGAAGAACCTAGAATAGCTTACTGTCCTTCTGAAACAATAAACATTGAACCAGGTGTAGCTAAGACACCCTCTAAAGATGTGAAAGTTAAAGATTCATCTGAAGCTGTCGAGTCCGACAGGAGAAGCTTGAGAAGTTCCGTATTTAATATAAGTGAAACTCAGGATTCAACGTCCTTTTTCGACAGTAGTGAATATGATTCTCGTTCCAACTCGATCATTGACAACGCCAATGACTTTGAGCCTTTGAAAGACACGTACAGAATAGACTGGAAAGCATCGACAGAGAGCTTGGATCTCGCCGACGACTACGATGTACTTGAGAAGGCCTTCCCGATTTTACTACCCAAGTTAGACGCCATTGACTTCACATCTGCCCGTTACAAGTCGAGTGAGATTCACCTAATACCCGAACCACAAAACCTTATCGTTGGAGTTGTAAAAGGTGACCAGAAATCAGGAACGACAAGGACATCATCGACCCGTACCTACAGGACGACATCATATGGTGCAACTAGCCTTGCTTCCCCAATTGCGCGAGATGATCACAGGAGGAGAGAACGCTTTTCACCAGAAGGAGAGCGGTACTCAGATAGCGCCGTGATCGAAATTGTTCCTGACAGACCTTCCACTTCTCGCGATGCGAGAATCGAGATTGACGAAAATTTTTCGATTGCAAGTTCCCGAAAATCTGAGAGTAGTGATGAAGACCTTTACGACCACGGTGAAAGCGGTAAAAGGGTGACGAAGTCTGACTTTGGTCACCCAATGCGACAGAGTACTGTTCAAGGGCAACAATCTGTAAAGATTGAGAAACACGAGGTACTCAGGCGCCGTGCGATGGAGAAGCAACATAGTAGATTAGACGGTTCAGCTGCCATGAAAGCCTCCGGGGCTCAGAGGGCAAAATCCCTGGGGGCAGAGGGTTCCTCTGGTCGCAGATATGTTCACCACTCTACACATTTAAATCCAAGAGGCAAAGAAGCCAGCAAACTAAGAGGTGGACATGACTACCAAATTGCCAAAAGAGAGATCATCGATGGAAAGGAGTTTGTGACACTTGTACGAGAGGACGAATCTACTTCTTCCAGGTCACGTGACTATACAAACCCAAAGGCATCGCAATATCATGACCGATCTCGTGTAACACTACCAAGATCGTTTTCGGAGTCAGAAGTCGACCCCCGCTCACGGGTGTCTTTCCGGGAACCCCTCGAAAGTGTCTCGGACGAAAACAGTAGTGTTCCAACAATAGGTAAGGTTTTCCCACATAATTTCGTTCGCCCTTTGTTTACTACTCTAAATTTTAACTGAAGAACAATTAACGACTTATAAATGTAGGGTTACTTGGCTTTTGCTTAAGTCATATTTACCTATATCACCTTTTGTGAAATATATTTACTTGTAATTTACAAAATCGAAACCGAATAAAGTATGCATTTTCCGAAAGGTGGTACGACCTATATTTTTTCGGCCACATCCCTCTCCTGGGAGGAGAAAATAGGACGCGAGGAAACTACTGTCACACCGCGGGCAAGCTCATACAACATATTATTGCCATTCGAAGGCTGATGTCATGTGCGTCAACAGGTGGGTGACGGGGGCATATCCCCTCCCCCATTTTTTGAGAATGAAGGGGATTCTCCCCCAACTCTTTTCCACTACCCTAACAAAAGCAGTAGTCACATGTTTAATTCCATAGTTTGCAATAAAGCTCATTCAATGATATTAAATGTGAAAATGGTATAGAAACAGCCATTTAAAGGATTAAAATCAAGGGAACATGCTTCAGATTAAAAACAGACCATCTGGCTTCCAATCTTTTCCGGAAACCTTAAGTACAGTGAGCCCCAAATCTCTTTCTTTCTCGTCTTCGCTAGTTATATTTGTTTGGTCAATTTCACATCTGTTCGACAGGTATTCATTTTTCTTTATCGCAATCCACAACTCGGTTAGTGACATTTCTACACGATACCTCTGGAAGTGGCGTACGCAGGGCACGCACCATTGGGCCATGCCCCCCCCTCACGGATGCCAATTTTATAGATCCTAAAAGTACGTAATTTTGCAGCACAAATTTTACTTCAAAATGCAGCATAAGTGACACCTTAACGACACCTAATTTTTCAAAGGGGAGGGGTTGTCTCCTCATGGCGACCTCACTGATCTCAATAGTTTTAGTTCCTAAAAACACGCAAATATTGTAACACAAATTTTCTTTTAAAAGGTAGCATATGTGGCACCAGATTGCATGTAAGGACAACCAATTTTTCAAAAATTTTACGCCACTGGCCTCTGGTAATGTAGTGATGACGGCAGCGTATCTAGGGAGGGGAGGTGGGTCAAGGGATGAAGAGTGACGATCCCGGAACTTTGACGGTTATAGCCAGCTCATACTATCAGGCTGATTAGGGCAAAGTAGTGACGAGAAGGACTGGGAAACATTGAAGGAAATTTTAACATGGATAACCCGAAGTAAAACGAAGTAAACATTGAAACTGTATGGATACCTTCATTTTCTCTAGCTCTTCTCCTGCACGCATCGTTGATACCTGTAGCTGCCATAACTCACTGATTAAGTGAAATTTTTCCAAAACCATATCATGGGTTTGTACCTGCAGACGTCTTAAGGCCCATATACCTCAACACCCAGTCCTGATCTTCCATCCGGATATTTTTCAATGTTTCGAAGAGGTGAAGTGCATAAGGTTTTGGAATTTCTAACAGCGGTCAGTTGCCTCAAAGGGGTACTTGATTTAATTTTTGCTCTTAAAGAAGACAGCTTTCTTAATACTATGCCCTGTAACTTGGCATTCTTTGTAGGCGACAGTATCTCGTGACTTTTGATAAATTGTTTGGATTCATAGAGGAAGGAACCGGTATAGTATTCCCACCCTTCCACTTCCAAATAATTAATTTATCCTTGGTTGTCGGCCATTTCTTCTGTTGTATCTGTTGTTCTGTTGTAGGTATCATAAACTTGTGTGTGTGGTGTGTGTGCGTAGGAGAAGGGGGGGGGTTACCACTTCAACTGGCAGATGGGCAGATAATTTGAAATGTTGTTCCCGATGAGAGCCCTGCTCCTTATGAACAAAGACTTTCCCTTGCGTCACTAAACAAGGAATTTCACTAAACAGAATGGATATTTTCTCACGGAGGCCGCTAACTGAGGACCTATACGTCGATCTAACGAACCTAAATCTTTGGATACCCTTCGAGTTTCTGAGTCTTTTTGCACGGATGAGTGATTCCAACCTACCTAAACTTCCATAAGAAAATCATGGTTAGGCGCTTGATTCAGTTTATACATATGTGTCCACGCGGTTTATAATTTCGATTTGGATCGATGTTCATAGGAAGGCAAGAGCATTTGCCCTATTTTGGCAAGTCATTTCAAATACGCCATGCACTGAATGCTGGTAGGTAGACCCACTTATATCATGCCGGTATGGTACCTACGGTATCCTCCATTGGCGTAGCCAGAATTTCTTTGTAAGGGGGCAAGGTTTTTCTCTAGGGGGGGGGGACAAAATCAAAATATGAATATACATCTGCCTCAACATCTTCCAGAAATGTACATGACTTTGGTACGTTTATGGCGATACTGCATACATGCGGTTAAGCTATGCTTTGACAATTTAAAACTCTTCCTGAATTTATAAACACATTTGGGGGTGTTATAAAATATTTGGGGGTATTGCCCCTGCCCCACCCCCATGGCTGCGACACTGGTACACTCTCCCTTGTAATTCGTTTCCTCTAGATCCCCATCACCTTCCGACAACCCAACAGGCGCTTCTCGGCCACCTTACCTGTATTTTTCAATGTGACACAAAAACTTTGTTTAGAACTTAAGCTTGTGTATTACGTGGTTTCTACTCCTGTTACATACCCTTTTAACTTCCGTCCCTGTTCATGTAACATGACGTGGTTTAATACTAACGTAATGTAGGAAAATTTTGCTATTCGTTCAGACTTCGTAAACTTCAAAAGTTATTCGACGGAAATCGAATGGGAATGAACTGAATGGCAAATTAGTTGCGTGGTTTCAATATCATGTCACTTTCACAACTTCTGTTTTTTTCATTAATCAGGTGTAATCCATCTTGTCGATTCCCACGATGAAAGCGTCAGTTCGGATACCAATCCTCGACGATTTGCCGGAGCTAAGACAACAAGGACAGGTCGATCCTCTGACCGTTATCAAAAGAAGAAAGGAATCCAGAGATCAAGATCACAACCACCATCTAAACATTTAGAGAGAAGTCGATCGGAAGAAAGAGTAAGTAACTACATAGTTAACCAAATTGGCCTTTTGCCAATCGCATTTACATCTAATTCGAAGAATACAAAAGCCTGACACACTGGCGTAGTAAGGGAGAGTTGCGAGGTGGCCCCTGAAAAAGGAAAGGTCCGCACCGATGCAAACTATCCTAGGTGAGTCACTACGCTGGTATCACAAGGTGGATCGAATACTTTTCTCAACAATTAATCACAACCAAACCGTCTGTATGTAAGTTTGGTTTAATAAGACTGTTCTTGAACGTATTTTATAGAAGATTGACGAATTATTATCTGAATAGTTCACGGATTTAACTAATGTGCATTTTTGATTCCTTGCCGAAGGCTTAAGGAATCTATGCGATGGTGATGCCGTTTGTGTGTGTGTGTTTGTGTATGTTTGTAAGTGACGCTTTGCCTGTAAACACTATATCTCAAGAAGTGTAACTTCGAGGGATCTCATAACTGGCATTCAGATTGCCCATATTGAGTAAATGATCCCTTTTTGGTGAAGGTCAAAGATCATTTGAGGTCACCAGAGGTCAAAAGGTTAAGACCTTGTAAACACGATACCTCAGAAAGGGTAACTGTGAGGGAGCTTATACTTAGCATGTAAATTGCCCATATTGTCCATATTGTTTTTGGTCTAGGTCAAAGGTCATTTGATTTCACCAGAGGTCAAATGGTAAATACCTTGGAAACTGTTTGTAAACACGATATCTCTAGTAGGATAAATGTGAAGGATGTCATACTTAAGATGTGCATTGCCCATGTTAAGTAGATGATTTCTAGTGTTTTTGGTGGAGGTCAAAGGTCATTTGAAGTCACCATAGGTCAAATGGTAAAAAATATGGAAATTGTAAACACGATATCTCTAGAAGGATAAATGTGAGGGATCTCATACTTAAGATGTGCATTGCCCATGTTAAGTAGATGATTTCTATTGATTTTTTATGGAGGTCAAAGGCCATTTGAAGTCACCAGAGGTCAAATGGAAAAATGTGTAAACTCTTTATCTCAAGAACGGTAACTGTGGGGAATTTCATACTTAGTACGTGGGTTACCAATATTGAGTAGATGATCCCTATCATTTGTTGTGAAGGTCAAAGGTCATTTGTGGTCACAAAAGGTAAAAAATTGTAAACATGATATTTTAAGGAGGATAACTGAGGGATCTCATTCTTGGCCTGTATAGGGTAGGTGATCCTTATTGTTTTAAGTGGAGTTGAAAGTTCATTTTGGGTCACAAGATTTCAAAAGGTTTTAACCTTATTAACATGATACCTTAAGTAGGAGAACTGTCAGGTGACCTCATGCTTGTCATAAGGGTGATTTTTGCTACAATAAATCATGTGTCAGGGGTCATCAGCCTTTTGGCTTTCTGGTTCATCCATGTATTTCTTTTCATCATTCTTGCCGGGATGACAGGAATCTATGCAATCACGATGGTATGCAACATGTGTATATGTATTTCGTTTTTTGTGGCGCTTAGCTGTAAACATTGTATCTCAAGATAGGATAGATGAATGTTTTTTTTTTACTTGTTATATAGAGTTTCCATATTGAGAGCAAGAATGTCACTGTCTTACCTGTAAATCAGGGTCATTTGAGGAAACCAGAGGTCAAATTGTGAAAACCTTTCATAAGTCTTAAGACGGGACACTTTCAAACAAGGCAGATAGGTGCCAAAGTGTCACTGAGTAAAAGAACCGTATTGATTTTGGTGAAACTTAAAGGTCATTTGGGATCACGAGAGGTCAAAGTGTGATTATCGGCAAAGCGTAACAAACTTTCTATGCACCGTACCTATCGAGGCCTTTCATTGTACTGCCGCCCGGCACTCGTTGACACTGCTCGGCACCGAACGGGACGCGATTATTTTAAGGACATAATGGGGAAAGTTATGAATTACAAAAAACATAGTTTGAGCGGATGATACTGTAAATTGCACAAATGGGACTCCTTTACATGTTCACCAAAGTTTCTTAATGCACTTTGGTGTCATTAAGGGTAGCTGCGGGGAATATAGACCCCTTAAGGATCTTTCTACTGATAAACATGTACAGGATATAGTTGTCTTGAGCTCAACTCTTGTCCGCATGAAGTTGTTAATATGGGCCATGGAGTTGTATATTCACATAGATCAGTTGTACAGTAGAATAGTTCGATCATTAGGTGCGGTCAAAGTTTAAAGGTCGACAGGTTCCCTTTTACCCCCATGGGCAGGTAGTATGATCTCTATTGAATATTCCCTCAGTTGAAGCAAAATGGACTGTGTTTCACATCAGGATTATTTACAGGGTCTGGCACTTTTTGGTGGGGATTACATCAAAGACAAAACCTTGAAAACAAAATAATTCGGTTTAGTAATGTCTTTAATGTCTTAAGAGGAAGCACAGGCCAGATTGAAAGTGAGATTTGGCGTAAAATTTCGTAAACCGGTTCCCCGAAATTCATTAAATAAAAGTATAGGACAAGGAATTGTTAATGTATGCATGATTATTCCTTCACCAAATTTTATTCCATTTGAAACATATTTCTGACGTTTTAGTGATGCGTTAATAATCATGGGAAAGGTACATATTTAACCGTATAATGTATTGCTGTCATAATTTATATATATACATTTAGATAGTCACCTTTTTATCATAAAGTGGAATCCGTACTCCCTTGTTACCAAATTTGTCAGAGAAATCAAACGAGGGAAGTATTTTACACTTAAAAGGGTCGATGACTAGTGCTCAACATACGAAACATAATAAATGTTAATTCCAATGCCAGAGGTGTACAAACAATGCAGGTTTTGTGAGGAGAAATCTTAGGGCTGGATCAACGAAAATTCAGTTGTGACCCAAGATTGACAGGTAAACGTCTTACCCTTAAAAGAATTTCATCCTAATATGGATAAAAATAAGTTTTCCTGACAAATGTTCACTTTGGTCTGAGCCGTGACAACGGATTGCCAGAAGCGATGGTCGTTGCAAATTTATCCCCTTTCACCTAAGTGCTGTATTAGTTCAGTTTTATTCTCGGTGTCCATATTCCCTGCGCTTACCCTATACATGGTTCTACAATGACGATGGCGTTGTGACTAACACGTATAACAAGCGAATGAACAGATGACTATATCAATGAACACATCATAAACCAACTAATTGTCAAATTTCTTTTCAACTATTCCCTAGATCTCAGAAAGATTGGCCTCCCAGGATGTCGGTAGCTTCAAAGAAAAAAGTCATGGTGTACGCAGAGTAAGGTCGGCCACACTTTCCGATATAGAAAACGAGTTAACACATAACACTTCTAGCTCGTTAGACGTTCCGACTGTTGGCGTCGTTCGATTGGTTTCTCCTGGCTCTCATTCTCATCAGAACCTTGGTGTTAACAGGCGAGAAACAGTGCCGAAAAGCTCAGCGTCGGTCGAGATTCATCCAACACCACATGATGACAACCTTCCCAAGAGGTTAACAACATCAAGAAGCGCATTCTTACGAACTGTTGACGTATCAACTCAGTGTAATGGTCCTCAGACTAAGACGTCAAGTACGCAACCAAGAGTTCCGTGGGAGGAGCTTCTTCGGCAAATGGAGGAGATACTAACCAATGAAATGAAAGTTACGAAAGAAGGGGAAAAGACAAGCAAACGTAAGTCAACACTCTCTAGATTGACCGGCTCAAGAAAGGGAAAGAAAGATGGGAAGTCCACGCAAGAGCTACCAGTTAAAACAAAGTCCAAGGAAAGTGTCTACGATGAAAGTGACGCTCACTCCTGGAACGAACTGTTACAAGGTGTTCAGGACGAGAGGGAGAGAATGTATCTGAAAGCAACAGAAAAGTATCCCTCCGAGGCCGACGGTTCCAATTTCCGCGAGTTTCGTTCATCCTCCGCACAAAGTCATGGAAGTACTTCTTTCCATACAGATACCTCATTAGCAAGATCGCGAACTCTTTCCCCAAGTTCTCGAAGTGATATACTCCTGAACAGAGATCGAAGTTTATCGCCAGACCGAAGAGCATCTCCGTTGACCCGGAGTACAGTACGAGTGAAGAACAAATCGACTGAGACTGAGATTACATGGCCAAATCTAGTAGAGGCTGTGAAAAAGCTTGTGCGAGAAGAGGAAGGAGGCCGAGGTCGTTCATCTCTACGAAGATCTGATCGGGATGCATTGTTGCGACTTGTAAATAAGGGAACTCAACCAGAAGTATCATGGGGCACGTTGCTTAGACTAACGGAAGCTCGCATCGAAGAAAGATTGACGAACGAACAAAAGTCCAGAAAGAGATCAGCACCTCTCATTGGAAAGTTTTCCCTTAAGACAGAGAAAGTAGCAAAATCCCCTGTTTCTGATATGGGAACCTCTCCAGATCTTAGTTGGGGAGATTTTATTGAAATTGCAACTGCAGAAGCCGAAAGAAATCTAAAAAGTAAATCAGTGCCTGACTTACGCGTTTCAGGTGGTGCTCAGAACATTGGGGTTTTTGCCTTAAAGGAAACGAAAGAAGAACCAGCTCCTCGTAGGAACACTGGAACAGAGACAGATCTTTCTTTTACAGACCTCGTGGATATTATTTTGGAGGAAATTGAACTTCTTGGCAGAAAAAGATCTGCCAGTGAGAGTACCATCACACGTGAACGAGAGAGGTTGTTGGAAAGAGCAAAGAGTTTGGGTATCTACCAGCTTCGTTCTCAATCGGAAGAACGACCTAGAGGAAGAGATTCAAGCACGCAATCCGATCTAAGTTGGGCTCAATTGATAGAGATTGTTGAAAATGAAACACGAAAAATGATCCTACAACAGAGGCAAGACAGCTTATCCGAAATGGGTACTGATCCAGTCATTTCTTGGATAGACTTAGTCGAGACGATTCTTGAAGAATCCGATGAGTATTGGAGAAGGAAAAAGAAGCAGTCCAATGTTGAAAGGTCTACCGATCCAGGTTTGTCGTGGGAGCAGCTCGTAAGTATCATCCAAGAAGAATCTACATACGCCAACAGAAAGTCAACGAAAAATAAAGCAATTCAACCAAGTTGGAGCTGGGCTGAAATTGTCAGTGTCATCCAGGAGGAGACGGAGGAAATTCTTAGACTGCGAGCACTTAGTAACATGGATTCAAAGGCAGTCGCTGTGGATTTAAGTCCTTCCTCTAATGTGCAAGAAACACAAACGGAAAATGACTCCAATAGTGTTGCTGTGTCTACTTTACGTACGTGGGTCCGTGATCGACCACGACGGGTGCAGTGGGAGGAAGCCACAGAGCCGGAGACAGAGTGGAGTAGATTGGTCAGAGAGATTGAAGATGCAGCAATTGAAGATTACATACGGGCTAATGGACTCGATCAGCCCCGTGAGGCGCCTGTTGTAAGCGTTTTCAAGCTTAAAAAAGATTCCGATATGAAACAGAAGAAAAACATGGCAGATTCCGGTACAGACCCGGTCATTAACTGGCATTCGCATGTAACTGAGATTCAGGAGGAGGCGATTGAAAGTTACAAGAAGGTTCAGAATCATGAAAAGAAGGAACCTGAAGCTGTCCAAAGATCACCTGTTTTTGGCGTATTTAAACTCAAACAAGAAGACAAACCTGATGTGATGAAGCATGATTCAGGAACAAATCCAGATCATTCTTGGAATGATATAGTCGAGGATATTGAAACATCTGCCATTGAGTCATACCGCAGGACAAGAACAGCCGAACGACCAACAAACATCGGTGTGTACAAGATCAAAGGTTCACCCACAGTAGAGAAGGAAGAAAATTTCACTCAGTCTGACGAAGGATGGTCTGAAATCCTTACGGAATTAAGAGAAGAATTCGAAAATGAATATCGACGAACGATTCGAGAGCTTGAGTCCAAGTTGGATGATTTAGAAGATGCTCCCAAATCACTCGGTGTCATGACTTTGAAAGGCCCCCAAGGTCCACAATTGATTGACAGAGGGACTCAACCTCAATTGACTTGGGATGTCTTGGTGAATATGGTTCAAGAAGAAACTGAAGAGACACTGGATCGACGGGCGAGAAAACAAAGGCAGAGACAACTCGATTCAATGCTTACAACTTCAGTCCAAGTGGGTATCGAAACTGTAGATGCTGGGATTGGCGATAACGTTATTAGTAATGAAGACGATTTTGTGGACGTGCGAGATGCTAGCACTCAAGTTGATGTCAGAATGCATTCTCAATTCACAGAGACTACACAAAGAGTTTCAGAATGTAGCGTGCAAGTGCAAGCTAAAACTACCGAAAATGGTGTCTCTGTATCACAGCAGATGAAGGATATAGCTACCGATGCCGTCGTCATTCACTTACAATCAGTCGGAGTAACTTGTACACCAGGTATGACCGATGCCCAGACGTCAGCAGAAGAACCCGAAGTCGAAATGACTTCTATTGGAACTCAAGCAGCCCCAAGTAGAAATGCATTCGGTACTACAACAATGGCTCCACAAATGGATTCCAAGTCGCTGCAATGTAAGCCTGAGGTCAGTGCTATTGCTGTAACCGTGAAACAGGACTTACTCAACCAGACTCAGCAAACAATCATCGAGAAGTCTCATTGTGGCATGATGACTGAACCAATTATGAAAGAGCTACAAAATCAAGAACTTCAAGTTGCAGCTGATCAACTCACACAGTCATCCCAGACCGAGATATTAACGTATGAGTCTTCTTGTATGACAGACCCTGTAGCAGAAAGAGAAGAAATTCAAATGACAGTTTCAGAAGAGCGGGAAGAGTTGACAAACTCTAGTTCCACGGAAGCGAAAGTAGGTCAAGAACTCCAGGCTTCCCCTGATACATACGAGACGTGGACGTACACCGATGTTGTGAAGTACAACGATCAAGAAAGTGAAGTTTACTTTACAGAATTTGCTGATCTTGAAGAAAAGAAACCTGTTATGACCTCAATATTTGGACAACAATATGGAAACGCCTGCACAATGGAAAGGTCTGTGATTGCTTTACCTGAAACAAAATTGTCTGCAACCGAAACAGATGTTATCAATACTAAAACTAAGGAATCACAGGCTTCACCTGAATGTAGCTCTCAAAATTTAATGGCCACACCTCAAACATCCCTTATTTCAACACAGACCACGGTAGCGGAGTACAGCAACGTTTCCGTAAGTTGCGTGCCTTCAATGGTTGCGGAAGGTCAGCAAAGTGTCCAGGAAATGTCTCTTTTTTCTCAGAACACGGAGACAACATCGATTGACATCGAATGTCAAGCGATGCCACATCAAAAGGATTACCGTTATGAATCAACAGAGGCCAGACCAGATACCAAATTTCTGGCAACCGAATGTTACGAAGAAGAAAGTGACGCTGAAAGTGGAATTGAAATGGACTGTCAAACTCAACCTGTAATGATTTTTTCTTACGATGAGTATCAGCACATCGAGCGAGAAATACATGAATATAAACAGATGCAGAGAGATATGAAAGAACTCCAGGAACGACTTAAAGAATTTGAAGAGATGGCTGAGCTACGTGAGAGAGAAGAATACACTGACATTGGAATCGAAACCGATCTGCCAGTAATGGAAAGTGAAACTACACAGACATCTCAACTGTTCATGCCTTCGGAGAGCTCCCAGACAGAAGCCAGTCTAAACGACCGAAGTACGTCTCCCAAACATTTTGAGATTCGTCATATATTAAGTCAAACGATGGCTACGGAAAAGAAAGATTGTGCCACCGAAGTTGAGGAAGTAATTGGTAGTCATCAAGGAACACAAGTCCTTCCAGAGGCAAGAGACTTCGGGACGCTTACTGATAAAACTGAATTAAACAGTGCGACGACCCAAACTAGTGTATCTTCCAAAGATAGCACTTCGCAATATGATTGCAGTGAAGAAGAAGTTGGCATTCAGGCTGACATTAGAGCTGAAAACATCAGCCAGGCAAGTCAGGTGTCTGTAAGCACTAAATTGTGTGGAACATCAACAGATGTCAGCGAAGTTTGTGAAATGGCGACACAATCGTCAGTGATGTTGAGGGACAATAACTCACAGCATGAAACAAATGAAACAGATACAGGTACCCAAACTGCCATGAAACAGGTGACAGATACATCGACTGAAACACTAAAGGAATTTGTTGAAGAGATCCCGATGGAGACAGCTTGTACCAACACAGAAACTGTAGAGCTCAAACATGCAAGTGTGGTCACGCAAAGCTTTTCCTCTTCATCCGTGTTGACACAAACTGAAGTTGAAACAAAAGATACCATAACGCAACTAGAAAGGAATGATGAGTCCGCCACGACTCAAACAGAACCGGTTGTTCTCAAAGATGTACGATTGGATCCGATTGCACCATCAGTAGTCGAAGTGGAAGTTCAAGCCGAACAACCTATCGCTGATTTATTGTTCAAGGTAACACAGACAGAACAAACTCAGTTTGAGTCAAGTTATGTTCAAACAGATGAGTTAATCCGAGATGTAAAAGATGCAACGACCTCACCTCACATTGATTCAACAGAGTTTGGGGTTCAAACAACCAGGGTGAAGTTAGAAACAACGTCATCACAGTATGTGTCAAATGCTTTGTCAGCCCTCACTCAGACAGAAAAGGAAGATGAAATTGAAGTGATAGAATCAGGGACTGCGATGGACTTAGTTCATACGTCTTTTAGTTGTCAAACGGAGGCTGTCTCTCAAGATAGCCGAGGTATTCAGTATGAAGTAGATGCAAATCATGTGGAGTCACAGACTGAGGTGAAGGTACTCTCCGATGTTTCTTCTAACACAACAAACATTGAACTTGATGAAAGTAGTGTACAGACACAGGACGTGGAAATAATTGCACATGCAGCAGAGTTTGGGGTTCAAACAACCAGGGTGAAGTTAGAAACAACGTCATCGCAGAATGTATCAGAGGCTTTGTCAGCCCTCACTCAGACAGAAAAGGAAGATGAAATTGAAGTGACAGAATCAGGGACTGCGATGGACTTAGTTTATACGTCTTTTAGTAGTCAAACGGAGACTGTCTCTCAAGATAGCCGAAGTATTCAGTATGAAGTAGATGCAAATCATGTGGAGTCACAGACTGAGGTGAAGGTACTCTCCGATGTTTCTTCTAACACAGCAAACATTAAACTTGATGAAAGAAGTGTACAGACGCAGGATGTGGAAATAATTGCACACGATACTCAAGTACAGTACTCACCCGAAGTTGAAGAAGGTAGCAGTCAGACTCCTCACGTAGCAATGATAGATTCGTCATCTGTAACGGATGCCAAGGAATCGATGGATAAAAACGTTGGGACAACAGTAGTCACCCTCAGCGATATTGCCTCTCAGGTTACCACTGAAATGAGAAGTGAACAATCTCAATGTGAAGTTGAAATGCAAGCTCATGACGTGCAGACGGAATTGGTTGAAACAAATGACGCATGCACGTCCTCCCTCCCGCCTGTCGTACTAAGTGAAAAGTTCACCCAATACGACATTGCAACTGGACTTCAAGTTGAAACCCAGACTGAAAATGTTTCGAGAAATGATGCAAGCACATCCTCCGATGTACTTATACAGAGTGACAGTTGCACACAGTATGAATCGTTTTCAGAGAGCCAACAAGTACAAACTGAAGGAGTTCCCGTCTTGTCAAGTATGACTTCTACAGACCAGGTAGAAAGTGCGTCAGTTGTCACACAGACAGATACCGAAGAAGCAACGAAAGTTGACCACGAGGAAACGCAGACCATTATTGGAAACAATGATTTTGGAGTGACTGTAAAGATAGAGAATGAAACGGAAGAGTTCGGTGTTCAAATAAACCCGGATAGTAATGAACAAAGTGTGTCATGTGACTTCAAGAATATAGAATACGTCCCAGTAGAGAAAAGGGTTGAAACTCAGGAAGCGAGTGTTCTCAAGGTACAAAGCACCAGTCTTTTCCAAGCTCAATTTACGCAACCACCAACACCCCATGAAGATGTCGGCACCACATCCAAACCGACCCTGACAGTGGCAGAAAATCAATTTTATCCTGAAACTACAATCTTTGGAGCCACTGCTATACCTTCGACTAACGAAATGGGTACCTTAGTTGAAAAGCAAGAGCAAAGGGAACTTTCTTCCCAAATGAGCCCAGTTTCAGAAGAGAAGTCAACAGGAATCACAGCAGATACAATGCAACGTTCTTTATCTCCGATGCAGGTCACGACAGTAAACACTTCGACTCAGATCACTTTAAAACCTGTCCACACGTCAACTTTGCAGATACAAGTCAACGAGACCGTAGAGCAACTAGGTGAAGATACAGTGAGAGTAATTGATGCATATACTCAGACTCACAGTTCAACTGTTGACTCAGTCACTCAGACATTGCAGGAATCAACAACCACAAATATTGTTGCTCCAGTGGCTTTGGCCGAAACTAAAGTGACTCAACGTCGTCAGACTGCAACCGTTGTTCAGCCGGTTCAGTTCAGTCGAGGTACATCAACTTATAATTCTATCACGAAAGACATGGGTACACAATACGTAACCAAAGAATTTGAGAGGAGGTCAGTTCAACGTAAAAATGTGGTTGTCACCAGTGAAGGTACCCTCACGGACATGACGACCCAGACTACACAGACGGTACGTACCCAGATGGTAAGCAGTGGGGTACAACACATTCCTCCGACGACCTCTGTAGGGGTGTATCCCAAGGTACAGCAAATTACAGAAAAGGGTGTTAATACCCAACTTACACCAAGACAAGTAAGAGATGTTCCCATCCAAAAAGATGAGCCGGAAAAGAAGGTGGAAGAAATGATACTACGTCATGTTGAACCCGTGACAACTCGTTCCATTCCTCCGCACATTATGGCGAGTATAGAGACTCAGTTGATCAGTAAGATGAAGTCGGAATTACGAAGCCAAGTAAAAAAAGAGGTAGAGGAAGAATACAAAAATGAGGTATTACCAGCTCTTGTAGAACAGGCTCTTCAGGATATACGTTCTCGTGTGGAACGGTCACGACCCGCCTCTCGGGACGCCGTCACCTCCCCATTACGAGGAAGATCTGTAGAGAGGAGTTTCCAGCATTCCGAAACCTGGCCGTTCTCTTCGACTGAAGCACCGGAGGAGAGCCACCTTAATGAGAAGGAACTCAAAATTTTGAGAGAAAACACCCGACGAGAACTGAAAACTGAAATGAGACCGGAAGTAAGAAAGGAAATTGAGATTGAAGTGAGAAAAGAGGTTACCAGTGACATAAAAGATAGTGTCATACGAGAGATAAAGAACGATATGAGAGAATCCGTCAAACGAGAAGTGGCGTTTGAGGTGAGAAGTGAGGTAAAGAGAGAGGTTGCCAACGAGGTGCGAGAAAATGTCAAACGGGAAGTTGCAAACGAAGTCAGAGATGAAGTGAAACTTCATGTAAGAGGAGAAATGAAAGAGAGCATTTGCGAAGAGCTCCGCGATGAACTGAGATGCGAGGTAACCCGTGAATTACAAAATAGTCTACGGAACGACGTTGTGAAACGCCTCGAGAACGAGCTTTCCGAAAGTGTGAAAGAGAATTTGAGAGAATATTTAGAGACCGACGTAAAGGAAGAACTAGTAGAGAAATACAAATCTGAAATATACCTTCAAGAAGAGAACAAAATGAAAGCTGACTTAAAGGAGATAGTCCGCCAGGAACTTGAACCACGACTAAGAATGGAAATTGAGAAGGAACTTCGGGAGGAAATAACACATCAATTACAATTTGCTAATTTGACATTAGTAACTTCTGAGAAACCACTTATGACTGAGAAAGGAACGTCAGTCGAGGAACTTAAATTAAAACACAAACCTACTCAAGTTGAATGGCAAACAAGTGACTGCGGGGCACAGTACAATGAACCAAAAATGCCGCAGGTCGAAAAGATTTGTCAAACTCAGCCTGTTGTGATGGACAGAGGGACCTCAACTCCTAAGATGATTACAAAGGAGTTTACTATTCAAATTGTGCCTCTTTCAACTGATGTAGGCGTAAACCCTATAACCCATGTAACTTCCAGGACATTTGGCCTGCAAACCGAACGACCGGTCATAGAGCAGCGACACCGGTCTGACCAGTATGTCTACATGCCACCACGCTTTGATCAAGGCACCCAATCAGCAACAGCGAGTTCAATGGTTAGTACTCCTATACAGGCAAGTCCCATGAGAGCCGATAAGTCTGTCTTCTATAATCACTTTGGGTCAAATTCCTTTAGTAGTCAAACCGCAGGAGATGAGAGGAAAAGTCAAGGAGTTCAAGTTTACCGTCAAATTATGCCCGGGAGGGTAGCAGAAGTGCAAACATCACAAAATGTGACTTCTTCATCGTCGGGCGTGCAAATTCAACCTTTGACTAAAAATGTGGAAATTGGCCCGAGAACGTCAATTCAGCAAGTTTCAAAAGAATCTCAAACATTACGTCATGTCAGAGACGTCCCTATACAGATGGAACCAAGAGTAACTTATCAAGATAAGTCCACTAGTCCAGAACGTGATGTCGATACCTCTGACAGGTATGTGCAGATTGGACCAGTGATGAGAGACGAAGCTAATTCTCCGGTTTTGTTTCCTAGTGACGCTAAGGGTAAATTTGCAGCGTCAGGTACACGTGACACTGTACATCAACACTTGACTGATATCAACACCAAAACAGTGAGAAATAGCGCCATTAATACGGCCCAATTTTTTGTGAAAGAAGACAGCCAGAAGGCTACCGACGAAATAGTCGATAACTACCCACCTCTTTCACCTACCTCCAGAAAACGACTCACAAGAATTGAAGAAGAACCGGTAAAATTATCCCGCACTTCGACTAAAATCACGAAACGATCCTTGGTCGAGAGTACTCGACTTGATGCAGAGTTACTTAATCTCCTGCAGCAAGTAGAGAAGCTTAATACAGTCGGGAGCACACAGTCAAAGTCTAAGGCGACTAGTAGCAGTCTGGCAAGTTCTAGTGTAACACCACAAACGGTCAATGTTGTAACCACCATCCTCCAGCATTTGCCACCACGATGCGGCGTGGTCATTTTACAACAGTCGACAGCAGGGGTCACCTATACAACAGCCATCCTAACCACGAGTACGGTCAGTCCAACTATGAGCACTGGGTATCATAAAACAAATTGGTCTAGTGGTACCTCCACTCTACCAGCCCTGTTTGGACCGACACGTGCACCAATGTTGGCTTCTCCAGCAGGAAGTGACACCGACAACGAGGATAAACCGGCCAGCAACAGTAATGTCTCGAGAAAGTCAAAAGTAAGATTTGCAGATGACGTTAAAGACCCAAGTGATAAAGTGAAACACGGTTCGTCGCTTTATACATATTCGTCAAAGGCAGAGCACAAGGAAACAAAAGAAACTAAACATGCTACGTTACCTACAAAAACGGTCGAACTGGAGAAGAAGTCATTAAAGGGTATCTCTGCTCGTCTTGACCAGCTATATGGTGAGTCAAAACCCGAAAAGGAGAACCCTCTTCGGTCTACCAGGCCCTCATTAGAATCCAAACCGGGTATCGAAGCTGATGTTGACACAGGTGACTCGGAAACCGATTCGGAGACCATCCAAGCATCTTTTGATGTAAAAAAGTTAGCACCTGGCAGTGGGGTACAGAAATTATTGCAAAAAAGGAACTTGCAGAAGTACCGAGATGAAATGACGTCCGACTCAGACGGGAGCTCGGTGAGCGACCAGTACGACGTAACGACCACAACGGGTTCGACCTCCACGAAGCTTCCTTCCTCTTCGTCGCTATTACGTGATCGAGGAAAAATCAAACAAGACCTCTCAATGTCGGGTGTTGTCCCGTCCAAATCGACAACGACCCTTACTGGATATCGTTCTTACGACTCGTCACGTGTTTCGTCAGTCAAAAACAAAAGGTCCTCGTCATACCTACATTCGCAGAAACCGGAACGAGACACAAAACGACTTTGAGCCGTTACCTTCGAAATGGATGAGGAAATTGAAAGTGGTGACGCTTTAGTCTGTATTACATCAACACTTTCCAAGCATTATTCTTACCCAAAAATGTTCTAAAAGTGGTCTTGCATTGCAAATTATAAAATTTAAATATTAGCATCAAGGTTCAGTGACTTCTTCAAACCACTTTGATAGAACTGTTTATAATCGTCAGTTTTCTTGTCTGGCATTTCGGTATATAGATAGCAACAGTTCGTATTCGCTCTACATAGAACAGCATTTTGTACCAAACGAGTATTGACATCGTTTGTCACGTGACCATAAATTATGTCTAATCGAAAGTCTGCATATGTCCCACAAACATACTGTTTACTTTGAATTTACTTAACTATTTCAGTGAGTGTATAATCATTCATAAATAACCATCCGCTTACATTGGAGGAATAGAAATTACACTGTCCTTCTTCTGAAAAGTTTATCGGATAGAACTTTGAGAGGGAAATACCTGCGTTTGTGGAAGAGAAGGTATAATATGACTGCAAATTCAAATTAAAGTACCCGAGAAACTTATTTTCAAGAAAAAGGTCAAACAAAAGGAATATTTTCTGCTTTTTAGCTCATGAATAAGTTGTTCACCAAAAGTTTTTTTAAAACTTTCAAATAATGCGATATTCATAACTCTTCTACTTTATAATAGGGGGTGTCTACTGCAAAATTCTATTGATGAGACAAAAATTTCATTTTCATAACAGATGTTTCCTCTTAACAATAAAAATACAATAGGCCTATTTTACTTAAGTGAGGTCAAGTTATTTTCCGAAAGAATTGCAATTCATTCCTCATAAGATTGTTATAATTGAGTTATCAACATTCTTCTCTTAAGCAGACTTTTTAAAATAAACAAGTCCGACTGAAAGTAAAAAGTTTAAAGATATTGCAGCTTTCTAAAATTAATTACCAGCACCTCTCCCTATTTTGGACTTTTCTTTTTCTCGTCTCATCGTATTTTGTCATCCTCTACGGTGTTACATCGTATTCTTTCTCGTGCTCTATCGTGTTATATCGTGTTCTATCATATTATGTCGATAATCTTTCCGTACCGTGACTGAAAGAAAAGAAGAGAAAACTAAAGTGCCTTAAAAAAACGTTTATGTAAATTACTATATACCAAGATATTTTCGAAAACATGTGATTTTTCGGAATATGAAATTATTTCCAGCTAACAAAACTTACATATTTTACACTAGCAATTTAGATTCTGAAGGTATTTAGTTTTAATAATGTCAAAAATAATATTTCTTAACAGCTAGAGAGAGTACTAGAAAAATTATCAAAATTATGACTTTCGTTTAACTAATCTTAACTTTACAACTGTTTTTTTGGTTGATAATAATTTTATCATATTGCTGAATGTTCAAAAGTTATGATGTCATGTCTCACATTTATGGTTTTGGATCAGCGTGGTCCACTTGATTTTGCAAGTTAAGGTTGTAGTAGGCTCTATAGCACGTAGGTTGACAAAGAATTCTACAACATATTTGTGTATGCTTATGCATGGCTATTAATAATCCGTTGTTTCATAACCTGTCGTTTGTTTCTAAAATTCATGTAGTAATGAGAAAATTGACTAAGAAAGTACTTTAATGTACCCCTTTTGTTCTTGATAACTAACAACAATGTATTCGCTTTTTTAAAATGATGGGCTCCTTTCCAAGAGTGTCTTTGTATTCGGTAGTCACATTTTAATGACAATCGGTAAATTACTGTGACACACAAATTTTGCAACCCATATATAATATTTTTCATAATTATTGGTATATGATATGGTATCTGCTTTTAAATTCTGTATACGCAAATTAGATGAATTACAAAAAAATGTAACATAATTAAATGTGCTCTTCAACGCGCTAGGAATTTCCTCATGCAATGTAAATAATAGATTATTTAAGTCAGAGCTAGGAAAGTGGTACGGAGCCTGTCTATTTGGGCCAAAGTTAGTAACTATTGAAAGGAATTTATCATGCACTTTAAGACTTTTATTTGATACAGTCTAAAATAGATAGATAAGTTCTACTTTAATTAGTCATATTACACATCACTTGATCTAATATTAGAAAAAGTGATTTTTCTGATGACTTATTAACCTTTACTAATTTATTTTTAAGAACGTACAAAGCAACGTCTAGATTTGCTCCAATGTATAAGTAATAGTACATATTTAGTAACAATGGGTCTAACAGTGGAGGGGCCTGACATTGGTATTTGGGGAAGGCGCAAGAGTTGGACAGGGCTTAACTTTGATGGAGCAAGCTCAACAGTGGAAATGTAGTTCTGAACAGTAACAATACATTGCCTCGCTGGGGGGGGGGGGGGGAATTGGACCTCTTTTGAAGGGAGTAAATGCTGTTTGCCTCCTCTGGCTATTCTCTGGAGTCTGGATTGACATTTTGTGATCGTAAGACAAGTGGTATTCCTTAGTTTTCATTTTTGCCAAAGGGAGGGGAAAGTAGACACATTTTATATAGACTCCCTGAATTACTTTGGACTTAATCAGTGTTCTGATAAACACACACATTCTTTGCACTTCAAATATTTTTATACAGAGTAACTCTGGTGATACGTCGCTGAGTATTGCTTTTACACATTTCGGGTGAAATTCTAGAGAGTTAAAATGTTGTTTTACATATACACTTATAAAGAAATAAACTTAGTGGCAATTAAGTTAAATGCTCGTGGTCTAAGTGCTAGTATTGAAAACAAAAATAAGGTAGGACAACGAAAAATATTGCAACGAAGTAAAAATAGCGTTTCTATGTATCTTGGATTTGTAGGAATTGTTTATGAATGCAAATAACTATCAATAAACACAATGCAGCTTCGGAATTTCTTTGAACTCTTATCAATTTGTTTTATCAATTTATTTCATCGGTAAGTTTATGACCATTTAAAGGGGGATATGGCACCCCCTTTAAACCAGGGAACTGACTGTAACTCCTCTCCCAAGCATTAGAAATATTCCTGGAGTTCTAAATACAGTTCATGACGGCACTTTGAATTGACTGACATTCATTCAAAACAAAGCTTCACTTTGGTTGGTCAACGATTGAATGGTGCAGTCAGTTGTGTCCCCAATTAAGCTCACTCAAACTCACTGTGTGTGTCAATATATATAT
>WURT03272621.1:0-25534 GCA_009936505.3 Holothuria glaberrima
GTCTTTGGTATGACTCGACCTGGGAATTGAACCCGGGCCTCCCGCGTGAGAGGCGGATGCTCTACCACTAGACCAAAAAGGTTAGTGACGGTTTAGTACAGTTACGTTAAAGTATGGGCATGGCGAAAGAAATTTTTTTCTTGAAGGGGGAGCGGTCGGGGTGTTCCTGTAAATGTCTTTTTGAAAGATGAGAGTTTGCCTTCATGAAAAAAACAAAGGAATTCACTTATCATTACAAAAAAGCATACCGGACTGCGCATAGGTGTACGAGACGGGGGGCAGGGGGCACACTTCCCCCAAAAAATTTTCTGAGGTGGAAAATTCGGGCAAAAAATTGACCAAAATTCGGGCACAGAATAGGTGAAATTTCGTCAGATATGAAGAAAAAGTGAAAAGATTGCCCAAATTTCTACTGAGTTCCCGAATTTGTGGTCGAGTTCCCGAAAAAGCGCAAAAATTTTCGCGCGCTTCGCGCGCGTGTAGTTATCTGCCAGTATCACCTCTATCAGACTTTTGAAAAGGCTCTGACATGCATAGTCCTAATCACTTCCATATCAAAATTTCATAAGATATGAGTAACCTTGCTAATGGTATATGTAGTCTAACAATTTACTGTTCACTTACTTCGCGCAGTGTGGTTCTGATTTACCCCAATTCATAAGAACAAGCAAGATGAAAAGATTTCCTAAAAAAGTAGAAATTCTTGGAAATATATCCAACTCAAATTTAGCAATAAATGTAGCACCATTTCGCATCTATCCCACCTTACATGAGCAAAAATTTTCCATAGGTGAGGGGGACCCCTCCCCTTAGACCCCTCCCCAGGACGGCGATTTCACATATGGTGAAAATCCCCCCGTCTTTGGAGATGGATCCACGTCCTTGACTTGGGGCAACTTTTTGGAGATTCCAGCAAAAATTTTCTGCCCCCCACATTGGAAGTGTCCCGTACGCCTATGGGACTGCGGCGAACTTAAAAGCCATTTGCACTTGGTCGTAAGGGCCTATGCTTCAAAGTCTTTTTTAGGGGGTGGGTATTAGGTTTTACAAACATACCAAAGCATACTCTCATTACATTTTGCTAGCTTTTATCAATATCAGTGAGTCAAGGTATGTAATAAACATACTGTACAAACTGAATGATCCAAGAAAGAGGCATTGGAGGTACCTGTACTTCCCTATTAAAAATTTCTACCCACTTGTCGTTCCCCAAATATAACTCAAACCTGAGACTGCCGTGCTATTGCATGCCCCCCTCCCCCCACATTTTTCTTTCCTCCCTAATTTGCCTCACCGTTAGTTTAAAAACCTCTGGTGCCGCCATTGAGAGTATATTATTCTGCAAGCAGTGCACACATCATATCACATTGCTACACTAGCTTTTATCTTATGATTGTTGAAATTGTACATATGAAGCTATGTTATCTTCTACCCAACACAAATTCTTTCATTTTATCATTCATGCATATCTCACGAATTTAAAGAATACGGCGCCACCAAATTCACCAATACAACCCTGAAAAATCTCTGCAAGGGGTTTATCATGTTGTTGAACAACAGAATACTTTGTACATACTGTACATCACTCACAACCACACAAACCGCACAGAACCTTGTAACTGTAATAATTAATGATTTGTATAGGTTAAACATGAATAAATGCCTGACTTAACATATAATTATTTTGCGTAACAAATGTTTTCCAAGAAATGGTCAGACTAAGGCGAAGTGTTTACTAAGAATTCTACAAGACATATAACAGGGAGCTGCTATTTGACACCCCTTGAATAGAGATATCTTTCATGAAGAGATTTCAACATATTAGAGATATGTAAAGCTAACTCTGCAAATTGGCAAATCCACAAACGTGTAATAACCTTAGATCTACAGTATAATTGGTGTTTTACAAAATATGTAAACACACTTTTTTTTCATTCTGCTATACGTGTATACAGGTTTTTTTTTTAAGAAAGTACTTTCTTACTGCACGAGTGTCCCATACAATAAGCCTCGGTCGGGCCATGGCGCATGAAAGCTGTTTTGTGCACCGCAATTGAGGGTGTGGTTAGCAAATGTGAGTGTACCAATTACTTTGTCCCCGGCAAATATGCCGAAAGAGATTGTATTCTATCATTAGTCTTCTGTAATTCTTAATCTTAGACTTCATACACTTCTTCAGAGTCTGACCAGTCTTAGAAAAAAACATTTGTTTCGCAAAATTCTGTATTCTCAAGTGAGAACGAGCTGTCTCGTGCCGTGCATGGCATGTTTGTAAATATTTCTCTTTTCTAGGACAGCTACTTCGATATAGACCCGACAAGAACAGAATGTAGACTAATGATATTACAGAGCTCAAATATTGATGTATGTTTATTCTGTACTGTTTTTCTGAGATAGTACCACATGGGTTGAGCATAAACAATTATAAAACTTTAAGGGCAAATTTCATCATCCCAGACATTCCCAATTCTCCCAAGTATGCAGCTAGTAGCTCCTGCCACTAACTGTGTAAAGTTCCTCCTTGTGCAGACACAGACCTATTTTATTGTCTAAGGCACCATGTCCCGTAAGCATACAAGGCCATAATATGTAATCCAAGCCCTCTCTGCATTGTGTGGAATGTGAGCTACTTTGCATCTTTTGAATTTTCAAACTTTGCTGTCAATCAAAGAGTAGTAACCAACTGAGAATGTTGATACCCCCACACTAAAAATATACTTTGGGGTGACGAGTATATGTCTCTAAAGGGTGTGTGCAGTCAGTCAGAGATTTGCCCTTTAAATAAAAAGGATGAAAATACTTATCGCACTCTACTTTCGTACAGGTTGTCATGCAGGAAATTATATTGAAGCTGATGTTTATTAAAGTCACTACAACTTGTCCTTGTACACTTAAGTTTAGTTTCCTTAGTTCTTGTCCAAGAACCCTCATGTATATTAACGATTTATCCGGCGAGTACTGCCGCAATACAGCACTACACTACACATTACGGTATATGCTAATAGTAGTGGTGGAGCTAAATGCTCAAGCGAATGTACTTTCACGTCAGTGATACCTATATGCATTAAACTAATTACGCGGGGATTTACAGGAAGATAAATGGAACAACTGTTCTGTCCATTTGAAGTAAACCCTGTTGAGATGGAATTAGCAACGATCGACATGTTATTGTTGGCTCACCTGAAAGTGGAAGAACTCCAAACTAACCTATGGCCCAGTGCTCCTGAAATCTGAAGTATACGTGGTATACAGTGGCCACAATCACGAGTCATAAGGCTATTGTTTGCTCTGAAAGGTCCGTAGAAGTATTCCAAACGATGCAAGGCTGAAGGCACGAAATTCTAGATCAGTGATGAATATAATAATTCTCATATGCACGCTGTGTAAAGACACGATAACAACTGATAACTCCGATTTGCGGATATCTTCATTATTGAGGAGATAGTACAGAACATCTAACTACACAGTACATCGTTCAATATATTCGCGTTAATTTGAAAGTGTCCCTTTTAAGTCAAGTGTGCGCATGCGTCAAAGGACATTACCTATCGTGTGTTTCTCAAAGGTTGATATTGGGAATGCCAATGCAGAAATTTTCAGCGAGTGGGTGAGACCTGAAAACACTTTTAATGTGTTTAACCAGGGAGTTGCGACAGAACTCCCTGATTTAACAAGGTTTGAGTCGAAGTTTGCCCTATTAAATAGGAAGCCTAGGAAAGATGTTAGGGAGGAGAAGCCGTAAATTTCTGTAAGAATTATTAGGCCTGGTAAAAGACGAAAAACCACTTTCACGAGAAAACTCCCGTAAACTTGGAGACTTCTATTATGCCAACCTTTTCTTAGAATTAATCCACTTCCTATTTACGTACAAACCGTTCCAGTCGACAAATGGAATACCACTTAAGCCCGTAGCCAGGGGGCAGGGGCGGCTCCCCCTTGAAAAACTTTCATTACCATTGCCTCTATACATATATTTTAACACATCTCACCTTCGATAAATATTTCGCCCTGGAAGGCATCTCGTCCCTCTACAGCACCTTGTCTGGCTACGGGCCTGGTACCATAATGAGGTGCAAAAAACAAAGTCGGCTAATTGACTGGTCCCGAGCGAGGGCGCTTCAGTCCGGCGCTCAACCGACTTCGTCGGCTGAACAGCCGATTTTAAAGGCGAGCCAAATGGCAAGTGTGAGGAAAACCGGAGTACCCGGTCCGAAAAGTCAGTGAACGAGAGGGATTTGAACCCACGCACATGTGAAACACATTGGTACGCATGCAGCAGCTGGAATAGACCACTCTGCCACTCGACGACCCACCAAACGAGGTGGGATCAATCTTTTATGAATGAGGTTCTTAAGTCAAAGGGGCCATTGACTATAAAGGTTTTTATTCATAACGTGTATTTCTCTAGTTAGTTAGATGAGGTTAAACGGCCCAGTTTCCAACCAATTGGTGTGTATTTCTCTAAAGGGGTTCATTATTTCATTATTCATAACTGTTCCGTATTCATTACAAGGGGAGCCATTAGGTTTAGTAATCCTACATGGAAAAAGGTCTAATAGTAAAAACAGAAAAAAGATCCGATCTTTAAAATAGAAAGCAAAGTTATTTATTAATGTGGAGAGGGGTTTATTACTGAGAAAGGGTTCGTTGTTTATACTACAAAAGAAGGCACTTTTTCAAAAGTCCCTAGGGTTGAATATCGAAGGGCCAAAATTCAAAGATGGTTCACTAAAGATAATTTAAGGCCTGTGGACATGCTACCAATACAGCTGTGTTACTCAACAATAATAGATTGAGATCTTGTAGCTGTACAAAAATTATGATGTGGAGTGTTGCACAGTGTCTGTATTTCTTTGATTATCCTTTATAAATTATCTGTTAATTACCAGCTAATCTCTATTTTGTTGTTTTTTTAAGTGGAAATTTTCAAAGCAGTCAATAGCCTGAGAGCTATACTTCCAAAATAATCCCATCAGGGCATGATAACCTTACAAATGTCCTTAGAATGAAGGCTAAACAACAAAGAATAACATAAGACACATTTCACGGGTCACTCTTTCCACGTCACAAATTTGCATGTGAAACTCATGTTATTCACGATTTAGTACACAGTAATTTCCTTGTAATGAACATTGATGGATTTTGACGGGGACTGCGGCTATCTTTAACGTTTAAAATGCTTTTTACATCACATAGGCAGATATGACATTCAACTGTCCACTTACCTTTTAAGGTTAGAACTTCCTTGTTATATATTGCGACCCCTATTCTTTATTATGAATGTAGTAAGTTTTTTTTGTCTTCTTATTAAAAACGAAACCTTTCTTTTCTTATGGACAACGAACCCTTTTCTCCGTTATGAATATTGAAGATTTTTATATTAGTGTCATGTTCAAAGTTGTTCTTTTGGAACGTAGCTTCTTAGGGGAGCAGAACTCCTTCGGGAGTAAACGTTTAGCTTTCGCTCTTTGCCAGAGAGTCTAGGAGACTTTGGAAAAAGTTCCCTTTTTCATTATGAACACCAAACCCTTTATTATATTATGAATAACAAATCTCCTTTTCTTTTATGACCATCGAACCTAATTACTAAAGTCTCTATTTATCGATTGTGAATATCGCCCCTCATGATCAATGACCCTTATAACTACGGACTTTAATGACCAACGGCCTTATGACAAAGACCCTTCTGAATATATATTTTTTTTTCCAAAGTCACCTTGACTCTCTGGCGAAGAGACAAGGGGCGAAGCCAAACGTTACTCCCGAAGGAGCTCTGCTTTCCAAGGAGCTACGTCCCCCAAAAGACAACAAGACAATTATGAATAGCGAGCTGGCCCCAAAGAGGCTACGTACGCAATGCAAAAAGGAAATACTTAGGAAGGTTTTATTCTGCAAGTGCCACGTAATTGGAACACCTGGTTCATCCAAAGCACGTTGACACATAGGAAAACATGAGAAACAAGCTCACACTGCTTCCAAGGAGCGACCGGTAACATTTTACTTGAGAAATGTGAGCCATTTCATCGTGTTTAAGACTTAGTGTCATGAACGGTTCACATATCAACCTGTTAGTCTACGAAGACTGTAGTTGTTTTTGGCACTGAAGCGAAAATATATGTCCTACTATAAGCCACACAACATGCCATACAAACTGCACATGCTACCTGTTAAGGGAAAACATTTATCTGGGGGAGCAGATCCATAACAAAGGGGCAGTTGGTGAATGGATACAACCAATAGGGAAAATTATCCCATTTAAAATCATTTTTCAAACTTACTAGGCCTACTTTTGTTTTAACGTACCTCGTTCAATGAAAAATACCTCAGCCCTGCAATACTTTGCCAGACCCAGTGGCGAAGCGACCATACAGTCAGGGTCCCGACGGACTCAGATCGCCAGTCGGCACCCTTTTGAGGTTTTTACCGTGCTTTACTTTTGCACTATTATTGGCATTGCTTCCAAACAACATGATTTAAAAGTGTTATCTTTAGGCCCAGATAGCAAAATGCCCAAACAGCGGCTATTATCTGTACTATATTATCTGTGATCTAGGGGGTAGGTTTAACCCAAACTTGTCTACAAGCTATTTACGCACTTATGTATGTTTGAGCTTTGCTTAGGTCATTGCTTTCCAACCGGGTATACAAAATACACAGTTAAATTTAATTCACCCTCGCATTCGCAAGAAAGATGTTCAGTTGAGAAGGGCCCGGGCGCAAAAATAACTGTTTCAAAAATAGTCGTTCTCCCGTCTGGGACAATTGTCAACATGAAAATAAAAATAGTCTATGCAGATCCCAGGAATCTCCCACAAACTGTTTCAGGAAACATTTGAAAGAACCTTCTGCTTAAAATAAAATAAAACCGTTGTCCAAGTGGGAATGGCTCGGAGTACTAGACTCATATCTGATGAGCAGCTTCTTTTTTGCTTTCCTGCAAGTAGCCATTTTCAAGGGTACCGCGGGCATGATAACCGGCTCGCTTACTCCGTAAACGCAGAGTGGTCATCTGACACTATGATAATGCCATGCATAGGAATGCTTCTTTTTGTACTTTCTTGATTCTTAAAGGGAGAATGCAGTCACCGAATAAAGAATCGTATAGTAGACTATCATTCAACTGTAAAATTTACGAGGAGCAACTGCTTAGTTTACCTTGAATATGCAATATTATTGGCCCTAAATATCATGAAAGATACTTGAAAGAGAAATAAGAAGAAATTTGTGACATTTAGCTATTGTTTCAAAATAATTTGGGGCGACTGCTTATGACCTTTTAATGCCAAGAAATCACATCTAATAAAGTCTTCTTTGTGGTTTTTTCTTTATTTCCAGATTCCAAAAATGTACATTTAACAGCGATTAACCCCCCCCCCCTTTAGGTTTCTTGCCTTTTGTTCTAGAAGATTTAATTTTTATCCTCACAAAGTAAGTTTTGAATCTGGACCTGACAAAAACAGGACCATTAAGTGTATTAAAATGATCGCCTTTATACTAGAATGTGAAAGGAAGATATTAAAAATGGAAACATGTTTAATAGAAATACTTGGGACGGAGGAATGGGAAAGCAGTTTTCTACCAGGAATCTGAAAAAAGATTGAAAAGCCATGGCTTAGATCGTGTTGAGGCATAGGGTATCTGCCTACTTCGAAGCGCTCCTACAGGCTATTCTCACCCCCTCTGACCGAATTCCCTAGCTCCGCCACTGGTCAGACCATGCGGCTGATAGGGGACTGAAGGCCTCAAATGTGACTGAGGAACATTGTTCTTCGGCCACATGTATGATAGGATTGCATTACTTGGGTGTAATTTCAGATGAAATTTGTGGGAAGTGAGAACGGGGTCTACCTAATATTCATAAGTTATTTTAGTCATAGTTGTCAATGTTCATCAGGTTCTTTAGTCATAAGGTTTATTATTCATAAGGGCCCTTATTCATAATCGTAAAAAGGTTCGTTATTCATAAAAGAAAGAAAAAGTTCGTTATTCATAACAGAAAAAAGGTTCGATATTCATAATAGGAAAAAAGGTTTGTTATTCATACTTGGAAAAAGGTTATTCATAATATGGGAAAAAAGGCGTTTTTCCAGCTTTAAAGGCTTCCTGTATCTCGTGGCAAGGGGGACACCCTTAAAACTTGCAGGAATGATAGGTCAATGTGTAGTCTACAACACTGTTGACGACGTTTTTTATATGGTCTATTTAGATTGGCTGTAACTGGCCTTTCAAAAAGGATTTTTGGGGGATTTTGAATAGCTAACCTTATTCTCCATTATGAACAACGAACATTTTTTCGATTTTGAATAGCGAACCTTTTTTTCGATTATGAATAGCAAACCTTATATTAAATTATGATTATTGAACCTTCTGAATTATGAATAACGAACCCTGTTTTGTTATAAACACTGGATCTTTTTTCGATTATGAACAGTGAACCTTATTCTCTATTATGAATAGCGAACCTTATGAATAATGAACCTTTTTATCATTTATTTTTATGAACAACAGAATAACGAACCTTATGAACACTAAACCTTGTTTTAGCCGTTCATCATGTTATGAATAAAAACCCTTATGAATATCGGGCTGTCCCCGTGAGTACATCATACTTCGCTGCACGGGCAATGAACAAGCGGTTACTTGGTCAAGCGGTTACTGGTCACACACGTGATTCATTTTTAGAGTTCGTAAGTTCTGTTCGTGATTATTCATCATATCTTTTGATGGCACAAACACATTTATCGCAATTATTTTATGAGCTAACTATTAATTGCCAGTAACGTACTCATATTACAACAGTAAAATTATTTTGACTGGTATGTTTATCTACATGCTTCTTCTTCTTCTATAGATAATAAAGATTGGAAAAAGCAGGGAGAGCTGATTGCCTCCCCGGGGAAGCTTTAAATCCATTTCCAGTGAATAGATTTACATGTGCTGTATAACTAGATATAGAAAGTACTGTCGCCGTGTTTGCAATATTGATTATGCCGGGAAGGTATCATCCATGTAATGTGCATGTGCAAGAAAAACTTTGGTCGATACACATGGTAAATTGTGCAAACATTACTGTGATTAGGAGTGAGAATGATCATGTAACACGCAACACACTGCTTACCTGATACACGGACGGTGAATGAACTTGGAACTTGGACAAACGGACGAAAGGACGAACAGGCGGGAGGGAGGGAGGGAGGACAGACAGTCAGACAGACGGACAGACAGACGAACAGGTAGAACAGACGGACGGGAAAGATAGACCGACAAAACTGGACAGAAAAAACAGGCAAATTAACAGACAGATGGACGGAGAGACAATCAGGTAGAACAGACAGACAGACAGTCAGCCAGGCAGACATACAGACAGACAGACAGACAGACAGACAGACAGACAGACAGACAGACAGACAGACTGACGAAAGGTCTCAACATTGTTTGTGCAGATTGTGATAATTCCTTGACGATTAATGCTCATGTGCTTGATCAAGGATCGAGCGAGCGAAACGAAAAACTGAACTTCACAACCGACATTTTGGACGTGGGAGTTTCACGTTAAAATACTTATCAATAGAATCGTGTAGTAGTTTCCCAACGCTTTAACCCATGTAACCAAAACAGCGCATGCGCGTTCCATCACAAAGGCAACGTGTGCCCAGGGGCGTATATACATGAATTCGGAGGGGGTGAACTATTTTGGGACCAACTACATTTCTTGGAGACCGACTCCCATTGACATAGTTGTACGATCCAAATTTCCTAGATAATAACAATTTACCACTGGCGTAGCCAGGATTTTATTTTTGTTTGGAGGGGGCCATCTGCCGGGCTTGATTGCTGGCCGGGGGAGGAGTCTAAGGGGTTGTCCCCTCCCCTTTGAGAAATTTTTGAATATTTAAGTAACCTCAGGTGCAATCTGGTGCAACATTTAGCATCATTTAAAGTCAATTGTTTTGTTTCATTACAAAAATTATAAAAAAAATATATTTTTTAGAATTCGATTGGGGGGTATGGTCCCCTGGCCCCCTCTGGCTTCGCCAATGCAATTTATAGGACGGAGTAATAATCATAGGCGTACGTGACTCTTCCAAATTGGGGGCAGAAAATATTTTGCCCGTATGTCAAAAAGTTGCCCGAAATTCGTTTCAGTTCAGGTAGGTAAATTAGACCAATAAATTACTACAAGCGCGCGAAAAGTTTTGCACATTTTTCGGGCATTCGATCAAAAGTTCGGGGACTCAGTAGAAAATTCGGGCAATCTTTTCACTTTTACTTCATCTCTGCCGGAATTTCAATCTGAGTAAGGTATCAAATGTTGTTCATGTCTAGGTCTATTGTTACAAAGGCATACTGAACTGGATTTGAGACGGACTTTTTGGCGCTCAGAGACCGACTTTTGATTTTCACTGGGGGTGTCACAACCCCACACCCCCGTATTTACGCCCCTGTGTGTGTCCAGCACATTTTGTCTGTGGTGAAAAAGTCCATTCCCCAGGTATCGACATAGGCAATGTCTCCCACACACTGAGGTTGCACAATTTACAGATTTAAAACAGTTAAACATGTTTTCTCCTTTTTGTGCCGCCTGACCTCCGTTAATGCCGAAACATGCAAACAACTACTGAGATGAATGTAATTATTAGCCTATTCACATTTAGGAGGAAGCTTATCACAGGAAACCTAAATCCGCTGCCACCTTTGGTTTGGTTTCCTTCCTTCAACTGTTCAAGACGACTGGTTTCTACGAATAATTCTGCTCATTTGTTTAGATTATAATGAAGGGCTGTGTGCGACCTTGTTTGCCACTCAGCCCGTCTTATTTAAAATTTGTCGAGGTACGGTAGTACTTCATGTTAAAACATGGCAAAAATATCACGTATGGGTTTCAATAGTGATGGATTTTTATCAATCATGAGGCACAGACTGATCTGCTTTGACAAAATAAGACTTGTGACGCAGAGTATCCTCGTATGTCAGTATGTAGTTGGTTTTACAACCTTCGAAAGACTTCAACCAGGTTTAGCAATTTCTCCACTTTCTGATAAGCCGCCTCTGTCGCATTTGACATTATACGCCTATGTAGATACTAGACAAACAATGCGAGTACACAAAGTTTTGAGAATGAGCTTATCATAGTAAGTATACATTGAGTTACTTCTGATAATGAGTGAGAAATAGCCTACGAGTTAAACTCTGTTGTTGGGAGACCTTAGCTTCTACGCTCAAAGGGCAAATTTCCTATAATCCAAAGTGGTTCCAATTCTCCCCAACAGGTCTACTTCAGTAAGTCCATCCTACAATTCAACGACTTTCATGATTAACAGGTTAAAGACTATTTCAGTCGTTAACCACCATCCCTACAGGTGAAGACATTAAAGTATGCCCTCTTACGGTGTGAGATATTGACTGTGGTGCCTCTCTGCTTTGCCACTATGTTACATTTGCAATGAATGTTCAGTGGGCCCACTCTTCAACACTGGCGTATCCAGGATTTTTCAACAGATCACTTTTCCCAATAGGGATTACAAAGGATTGTGGAAAAGGATGTTGGTATGCGTTGTTTTTGTCAATGACATTTCACTGCCGCAAAAAAATGAAACATACCAAATACTATCCCACTAACCTTTCTAATCGCTACTGGGAATGTGGTTCGTGGTCAGAATGGTCAGCCACGAACAAAAGCAACAGATGGCATACCTAACAATTTGTGAGGATATAGCAACCCTGCTCTTTACAAGTCAATGTTTGATAAGGTTTGTCGGTCATTTTTTTATGTGCCAATAAAGGGGTCTCCGTTGGGCCCCCTTCCCCCACTTTATCAGCCACTGCTCACTGATCTTGATGCCATTGCACAACCAGAGGGTCCTACGTTCAATAGCATATAGTTTAAGTTTGCCATGTTTTTACATCAATCAAAGTATACTGACCGATGAAAAAAAAAATAGGATAGAAATGATACCTATAGTGTATTTCGGGCTACTGGGTACCTTTCACCCCAACTCCAGCTGTCCAGTTAGGACTGTCGAACATGATGCGTTAAAATTTACGCATGAGCAAGCGTTAAGGCCGAGTGTGAGTACGATTTATGTTCTCACATATGTAGGCCTATCGAATGAACCTCGGATTTTATATGAACAGATGAAGATACGTACACCTTCTTTTCACCGAAGTCATCAGGGGGAAGATGAAACCCCTCCCGTGAGCGTGCCTCCCCCCTTGCACCTCCAATGAAATTTTGGCTATTGAAAAAATATGAACAAACACATTGTTTTATCGATTTGGACAGGAGGACCCACTATCACTTTGTCAGTCAATCAAGAGGGATAAAACTGCACAATTTTTTTCAAAACTACATTTTTGAGGTGAGATTCACCCCGCATCTAGTTTTTGTAAGCTCTGTGAAGAATTGCCTTACTGGGAAGTATATTCCAGACTTATCGTTTGTTTCAACATCTATTTTTAACAGCTATTGGACCATTACGTTGGCAAGTCTCCTCTATTCAATACAATTTTTGTACCTTTTACTTATTTATACCGGTACTGTGGCCGAGTGGTTAAAGACGGTGACATTTGAAGCGATGAAGCTTGGCAACCGGAAGGTTCGGGTTCGATCCCTGGCCGATCCCTGGTGGGTTTTTCATCCAAGAGCAATCTACGGCTTTCCCATCTGATCTGGCCTTTCAAATTCAAAAGAGACCAAAATTGATCTAAATTGTTGCGTTGGTTAGCCATCCGACTTGAAGTTGTAATTCATAAGCCACATAGGCTTTTCCCACATTTGTGGTCGCTTAGCGTCGTAAAACAAGCAACTGCCCTTGCAAGGCCTGAACATTTTAGTCTAGTTTTATGTTCCAAAACTGAAAAGACTGTGATTTTATTTGTCTTTTCATGCGCGCATCCAATAATATATGAGGATAATACGCGTGCATCAGGGTTGGTCTCAACAGGCACTAGCCAACCCTTTTCGCATTTATAGCTGAAGAACATGTAGGAAATCCATTTTTCTTAATTATCGTTTAGAGGCACAAACAACCCAATAAATCACATGCATGGCTTTCTTTTTCCAAACCTTCCCGAAAAGGCCCCGGATCGGCCGCGGTAGATGCAACCTCAATTCTGTAATTTGATGTTCCCCACTAGCATACCTGGAGATAATTAAATGCTTTATTCTAATGGTCACAGTTATGTAAATACCCCAGAGTCTCCTGGGGTTCACACCCTGCACATTCATTGGGACGTTGTCTCTGGACCCCACAAGGGGCCCTACTCTGTACCCTAACCGCCAACACCTACAGAGGAACGCTTCTAGCGCTTCTCATTCCTTCATGTTGGTGTGCCCTCCGCCAAAACGTTGTGCTGTCAGTGGCCCTCTTCAAAAAGTCTGGCAACGTCACTGCTCCTTACGAACAATAAAGTTATCCGACATTAACACATCTTCACCTGTTCACATAGATTTCTCCTTATCCTGACTGGCTGAACAGACTGTTCTTACAGTAATACCATGGAGCTACTCCAAGCTAATGCATAGCAGACGAAATCTCATTTGCCGTAAAAAAAGTGTCGAGGGGGTCTGGCTGTACCCAGCGGAGCGGACTCGGTTTGTTCGGTACCCTTTAAAGGCTTCACACACCACTGAACAAGGAATATACCGTACTGTCGGCTTAGTAGGTAAGTAGGGCTGTTACCCATGTATCGCGGCGGGTTGAGGACACGGTAATTGTACTTATGGAATGCTGAAAATAGCACTTCAGCTGTATATTACTATAGGTAACTTTCTTAAACCTCTTTCATTGGATTTCGAACAAAGCATTGATGAAATATTATTCAAATCCCCCCCCCCCCCACTTGAAGGGCACGCAGATGAACAAAAGAACCCTTGCGTAGAATTTGGATGATGACAAAGGGAGATAGAAACGGTGGGGTGGGAGGGGGGATACTGTGCACTGATTCTCGCCAAAACCTTAACTCTCTTTCTCTACGGCGACATAATTTCATACCCGAACAACCGTTGACTTGTGGTAAAAATGTGTCGACCGTACACGCAATAGCGTAGTACATTTTAAGGCAATTCACATGTTGGCACGATCGGAATCCCCTCCCTCGTAATGGACATACTAGGTCTGTTGCCCTAGAATGCCCTGAAGAGCAGGCTAAAAAAACATCACTTAGGCCTGACCTAGACAGATACTGACGGTACGACCAACTACGCAGACCAGAGCTGTAAACAGTAATGTCAATACAAAACCAGGAAGCTGTGAGAGAACTACCTTTCTAACGCTTCTGATACTTGACTTTATTTATTTTTATCCCGTATAGTAAATATTGTGTATGTTACCAACTGGATGTTTTATTTACACCCTGCGATGAACTGTTCCCTTATGTAATTTAAAGCTTTTAAGAATTTATAAAAATGTCGCTCTCGCCACAGAAGGAACCAAAGTTGTGTAAAGGCAAATTGGAAAACTAAACACATCTCTGATTATGACATCTTGCCTTATCGAGTTTCGAAAGTGGGGGAGGGGACAAGCTACTAGTTTGTTGATTTGTTTCATCGCTGTGAAGGTGTATTATAAAGAGATCGTAAACACTAACGGTGCTTGATATGAAAACATAGGCTTACAAGGCGGGGAGGGGGTCTGGGGGAGCCCCCTAGAGCAAAAAAGAAAGTCGATTTCAGCCAACTAGCACTTTCATATTCAGGGCATATTTATGAGCGCCTACGCCCATGATTATGACTTACGAAAAGTGAAAAACTTGGCAGAGAAAAGTTGGGGCGTCCCCCGATCAAAAAGCGGAGGGGACACGCCCCTGCCCCCCCCCAGGATCGACGCCCATGCAAGGTACGAGAGTGCGTGCATACGACATGAGGTTTATGAACCAACGAAATGAGTGCGAAAGACACAGAGGCAAGCACAAGGCGCCGGCTGTGTGTTTCGACACCTCTATGTTCCGAGGTCCCTACACTCCGACAAACCAACACTGAGGTCAGTGATAGGATGAGGATTAGGTTAAGTAAGGGTTCAAGGTTAGGATGACAGTGTTAGTGTTACGTAAGTGTGTCTGAACATGGAGACATACGGACATAGAAATGTAACCGAAGTACAGAGTCCGTGGCAATTCTCTCTATTTTGTATAAATGTGACAGACATTGGACGGGCATTTTGGTGACGGTCATACCGCACACTACCACGGGTTCACTTGCAGCAGTACACTACAATTTTTCTTAAACGCACGACCCTCATTCTACACTACTACCGAATAGAATGAAGAAGACTGAATTATTTCCCCTACCGTAAAGTTGTCTGGAACTGGAGGCCTATGTACCATCCCTCTGTAGTTTGATGTATTCTTCATTGTGCGAAAGTACAGGCAGCAACACAATCGTTATAAATCGCATATTTTGAAGACTTTAACATGTTGCACTACCGTAACGAGTTGATATTTTCGAAAGGAAATGAACATAAGACAATGACTGTTTCTACAAGCAGCTGAGCTGGCTGTCTGGAACCTCTCTTTCGTGTGTTCAACCTGCAAATATTGAGCAACTTTCCGTTTGACATGAGGATATTAAGGTTACAGAACTTCCTTCCTTAGGCAAGTAACTAAAGTTTAAGTAGCCTACTTACTGAAACGGTGTTAAATATGAGGATGAGACCTACCGATCTTTCGTTACCAAACATCAAACTGAAATCAGGTGTGGTGTAACATGTAAATGTCATAACTGTTTTACTTTTTTAATTTTAAAAAGATATCGAAAATGGAAACAACCACAATTTCCATCTCAGCTTTTAAATATTAACCACTTCACAACAAAATGTCTGCTTTTTGCTAATTTGCATCTGCATCATACATAAACATTAGCTAATTATGCAAATCCATAAGCCCCGGAAGCTCTGAGGTTTTAGCATATCTCTGGGTGAAAAATTAAGTCTAAGGATGGATATATTTTGGTTCATAATGTATCATCAAATGCAAAGATTCCCAATAATTTTAATGTATTAGGCTATAATCTTCTCGTCAGGCCACTATACTATTAAGCGGTTAGGGTCTAGGGGCCCGCCTTACGGCCCCTGGTTGGGGTCCAGGGGAAGAAGCCCCCGGAAGTTCTGAGGTAAAAAATTAGTCTCAGGATAGGTATATTTTGGTTCATTTTACAATATCCAATGCAAAGATTCCTAATAATATTAATGTGTTAGGCTATTCCCCCTGCCATGCCACTTTACTTTAGGACAGGGGTGTGCAACCTGCGGCACGCGGCCTCCTCCTGTGCGGCCCGCGAAACAATTTTAATTTGCCCCCATTTCGGCCCCCTTACGTCTTGTCATTTAACCACAACTTAAACTTGACGTAAGTACACTTGAAAAAAGGATTCGCGTCAGGCGTTCAAATAACGTAAGTTTTCAAATAGCCGTCCGGCGTCACGGTGCAGAAATGGAGAAAAAGTGTTCAGAATCTTAACACTAGCGTTCAAAATATGCTTTGAACGCCAGGATGCGTTCTGTATCTGTTACATTTTGGTGTTCAAAAGTTAAACGCGCTGAGCTCGCAGTGAAGGGAAGACACACGGCACGCATTATTTCCCTCCAGGATGTTTGTGGGTAACCGGATCCTCACGGTTTTGCCAAATGTGTTTGAAGCATAGGCGTGGAAAGCCTTTCGAGACTGGAGCTAAATCTTGTTTCGGATCGCCGTCCCGAGGAGGGGTCTTAGGGGAGGGGGAGGGGTGTCTCCCTTCCCTTTGGAATTTTTTTTTGATATTTTAGGGTCTTCAGATGCAATTTGGTGCATCACTATTACTGCAAATTTTTGACATTGCTTACAGAAGAAACAAAAAGGGGTTTTCGTCCTTGGATCTAGCTGGGGGCGGAAGCATAGTTCCGCCCCACAGCCCCCGCTTCCTACCCCTATGGTTTGAAGTTAAGGTTAGGGTTTAGAAAACGGGCTCTCCGTGGGTAATCGGGTGCTGCTGATCCCATGGTGATGACAAAAGTGAGGAATAATGTCCAGAAAGTGGATTTTCAAAAATGTCATATGACCCGACATTGCGCCCCTATACGGAAGCCTTTAATTCCCTTTCTTTTCCCGAGTTGCCAACGGACTCGGTCACTTGTCCAATTACACCGACCGCCGTTGATACGGCCGTCACATGCATGATCAATTTGCCGACGGGCCTTCAACTTGAATGGGCCTATTAGATGAAGAGCCGAAAATCGAAATTGCCGATAACAGACTGGCCTGGCGCTCCCGTTCTCTCTTTTTTCTTTCCATTCTCCGTCTTCCCTTTCACTCCCTTCCTTCCCCTTTCCTTTCCCTTCTTCCCTCTTCTTTTCCTCCTCTCCTCTTTTCCTCCCCCTTTCCTTTCCCTCTCCCCTTTTTGTCGACAGACCGAAAATTTGCCGACGGCGACCAAATACTGGGGGGTGTGACCAGGGCCGTCGCGACGGTAGTCGGAAAATCCTAAATACCGTTTGGAATTTCTGATTCCTCAGTCTACCATATTTTTCCGACTGAGCCTATGTCAAATTTGTATCTATTTTTCAACTAGATCTAGTGAGAATAATACCAAACATTATTTTCTTCAGGTAAAATCGAATTAAAACTGTCCTTTGACATCTTAGTTAATTAAAAATTTCGGCACGCTTCGCGCTCATGCGTCACGGTTTGCGCTTCACCTCATTACCATTATCGAGGTTATTATACATGGAACTATTCCGATCACAACACTTTCCGAAAAACAGAGATGCATCTCCAAACATCTGTAGGACCTCGCATCAATATGGGATCTTTCAATCTAATCTGTAGCATACTGTGGAAGGTTGAAACCACGTATTTGACGCTATACATTTTTCAAAAAAAAAATGCCGAACGCTTCGCGCGCAGCCGTTATCGGTATAGATGGTGATTGTTAATACACTTACGAACAAAAAGCATTCTGGAATGCGCTTTTTAGTCCTTCATTCCTTTTGCCATATTTCCTTTTTCCTTGGGGGCCCAGCCCCCCCCCCCCACTGAAAAAGTGAGGGGGATAAAGGTATGTTCATCCGCCGCCCCCAATATTTGCCAAGTGCAGACATGAGATCCATATTTCAACGCTGGGTACATGCAGCTTAGAACACTCGGGAAGTGCCGTTTTCGGCCATCTGAGGGGTTTGCAAAGCCAAAAATTTTCTTGTACGCTCCGCGCCAACTGATGGTGGCGCTCCGCTTAAAAACATATATAAACATTTCTCATAGATTGTTTTTTTTTCTTTTCTTTTCATTAATTGAGAAATTGCAGACATGAAATTCATATTTCAACGCTGGGTACATGCAGCTTAAAACACTCTGGAAGTAGCGTTTCCGGCCATCTGGAGGGTTTGTAAAACCAGAAATTTTCTTGTACACTCCCCGCCAACCGATGGTGGCGCTCCGCTTAGATAGTCTCCCTGGCCAGCCCCCTCCCCCCCCAATATTTTTCCGTTATACCGCGCCTGATATGAGCATCCAAAATTTGTCAAAAAGATAACACCATTTTGCATCTAAGCAACCTTACAATAACAAAAATTCGAAAAAAAGGGGTCTAGGGGAACCCCCTTCCCTTAGACCCCTCCCCAGAACGGCACCTTTATGTAGTATGTAGTGACAAAGGAAGGATCCCCCACTGATGTATACAAAAAACGCAGGGTGTGTAAAATGTGCACTAAACACGCTGCCGCTCAGTTGAAAAACATCCAGCCAGTCGGAATTTGGGACTTCAAACCCTAAACATATGACCCTAGCTACGGCCCTGGGTGTGGCACCCCACACCCCCTGCTCGTTATAATTTACACAAGGTCTTACAAAAATTACTTCAATTGTACAACACTTCAGATTACAAAGTTTTTCATATAGAGCTGAGAAATCACATAAATGGTCAAACTTTTTGTATAGACGGGGCCTCTATCCTTATAATGGTGAGATGTTCGGTTTTGAGTCCTTTTTGGTGATTTAGCCTACCAGAAGAGAGTAAATATTTGTTTTCGCCATACGTCTTTGGTAGTTGGGATTTACAATGAAAGATACTTAAATGTTTTAATAGAAAGGTTGGTAAAGTTCATTCTCGTGTCCCTCCGTGGTAGAAACCGCATTTAGTTTGTGAGCAGCTTCAGTTTTTCGCCTCACTGGAATCTATATCCCGCAAGACCGTTGGTAAAAATTTAGATATTAAAAAATCAACGAAATTTCTTTGGGGAACTTGGGGTTCGAATCCTGGCCGGGTCACACCGAAGACTTTAAAAATGGAACCTACTGCCATTGTGCTTGGTGCTCAGCATAAGCAAAGCAGTAGGGAAAACAAGCCAGTGAGCCACAACTGGAAAAAAGGCCGTGGCCGGCTCGACTTAAACCAATTGGTTAGAAACCGGGCCGTAAAACCTCATCTAACTAACTAACTAACTTCATCCAAGAACTGGTCTCTCGTTTTACACGCCCCTTTGAATGAATACTTTAATAACTTTATGTCACCTGCGGTACTTCCTTCCAACTTGTGTCTTGCCTACGGTTACGCTATAAACCACACCCGCAGGAGTCAGCTCAAGACCTGTATCACAGTTCTGATAGTGAATAAAGCCCGGTTTTACGAAAATTGTATAGTTATCAAGAAAACCCTCTAAAATAGAAAAAAGAAACCCTCCTAAAATGCACTAACCCGTGGTGGCCACGCAAGGTACCATAACGTTTAATTTTAATTGGATAGGTGATATCATTAGACTTACTTGGCAGCTAACCAATATGACTACAAATGATACACTTATTTTTAAAATGTCTCCTAACGGAAACGACTGTAACACTGCCTGTCCATTGACAATGTCGATCGTTCACGTGAAGGTCTTTTAAAGCAATTATCGGTTTGCAAAATACCTTTAATTTCAATCGTTAGGAAGTAGGTATTGTTTCCTATTTCGCTTTATAAAACATTAGGAACAATTTAATTGTTTGATAAGTTTTTTTTAATTACGACCTAGTTTCTTTGACCGGCAATGCTGACAAAGCTTGACACAGTTCAGCTTTCCAAACTCTTTGTTGCACGGAACATATGTCTCGGAGCCCTTTACTTAAACACTAAAATCAGATCAATTTTAGGTCAACCACGTTTTTGTAGAAAAATCTTGTGAATCAAACTAAATCTCATGTAGACCTTTGTGCTCACTAAATCACATTTTATAAAACCTATTGAGTAAATAAAACAAATATCGTGCCCACAGATTACTCAACTATTTCTTGGTTAAAAATGACCCGGTAATTCTGGTCAAAATTAATACTTTGTTGGTTAAATTAATGACTGATTTAAAAGTTAAGTCAAATATTAACAATTTTTTCTGGTGAAATTTAACCAGACTCCCTTGGTTACTTTAACCAGGAAATAGCTAACAAGTGGCCACAATCCTGGATAAATTAAACCACTGACATTTTAGGTGTAGGTCATAGCGTCTGCAAATTTTCATGCTATGTGCCGTAAAGGTTTTCGATTTCAGTTTCAATTTTCTCAACATTTACTTCAACCAGCTTTCACCATAAATAAAATTATTAAAAATGATTTTAATGAATGTGAATAGGAATACAAAGATAAGCAACATCAACATAATAAAAAAACAGTGGTTCATGGAAACACAAGAAATCTACTGAAAGCTTGTGGTGGAGATTCCCCTGGGACGTGGGCACAAATATATACATGTACATAACTTAACAATGACAAAAAAGAAAGCATAACCATGCACAAAATGGACGAACCAAGATGAATGGAGATGTAAACCAAAGAGAGATATGGCGAATGAAAAAAAGACTACACATAGCCAGATAAGGGGTAGGTTTTAAAGTGACGTTTGAAAGAAGAAGCAAAGGAGGAAACTTTAAAGTGGACTGCAGGATGCCATTCCAAGTAACATGCCCTAGGAATCTGATGTTTCGTAAGAGGGAACTTGTAAAATGGCAGTTATATGTGGTGCTGTAACTGTAGCTATAAGCAGAGAAGTACTTAACCGTGATCTAGGAAGTGATTTCTTAAGCTAGCCCCACGCTTCACATTTTTGCGTGACCCAACTCAACTCGACTGTGATGACCTGGTTACCTGTAGTTGGAGCAACTTTAATTGGAATGATTGGCAATGCACACTACACAACTGACGGACACGTTTTGACGCGAAGTTGCACTATGGTATTTGAAAACTCTCTTTCGGCTTCATGCGCAATCGCTGGTACTTGATTGGTCGAATTGCTTCAACCTTGGGGATAAAACCAACATGTTCAGCCTCCCGACTGAAGGCGATGTGACTTAAAACTGGTCTTAAATCTTTGGGTCGTTGCAGTAGACCCACGCACACTACATGACTATTGGCGACGCAACGGTCGAGTTGGGTTGCGCCACGCAGTCTTGAAGTGTGCGGCTAGCTTTAGGGAACTGATACATAAATCCGTAAAGTTTTACAATATAAAGTATGGTATTGTAAATTTTAAAATGGGGGCAAGCTTGAGGCAAGCAATAATTGAGAATTTCAAAACAAAGTTGAGTTCCTATAATTATCTATGAGAAATAAAAAGTGGAAGGACATTTGGGCGAATGTTACAGAATCATCTTACATCCCCCTGTCGGCACACTTAGAGCCTAATTTAAGTATAATTGCACAGAAACACGGTTTTCACCGAAGGAGTAGTGGTGGGGGCTTTATCCTCACGATCATACCAGAAACTTAACCTTATTTTGGAGGCGAGAAATGCACTGAATTGTAGTGATGTGATTCTTGACATTTTATACCTGTATATACAACTGTTTGCTAATAACTCTAACAGTGGAAGTCAACAAACCTTTTGTTGGGCCTTTCAGGGAATAACAACAGGATTTACCACGTCTACCAAGTTCCAATGATGCATGGTATAGCACCGTGTAGAGTGCCTACCCATATGTAATAGAAAACTTTTTTAGCACTGAACAACAACCTATTGAGACATGTTTATGACAACCTTTAACAGTAAATTACGAACGTGACTGCATTTATTCCCCGATGGGATCTTCTACCAATTTCAAAAAGTGTTTGTGTTATCGTTGACACGGCGAAGTTTACGACAGGGATTATATCATACATTCAGTCGTTCTGCCTACTCGACTGACTCTCGGTTAGTGTAGGGCCTCCAAAGTTGCCTTGCGCAAAAGCCATTTGTGTGAGATATTTGCAGGCTCGCAGATAGGTCGTAAAACGATATCAATGCATTTGGCTGAGAATATTACGTTCAAATTACCCTCAATGAATGTCACGCCCATCCTAGTTTCCTTCAAACATCAGTTTTACATTTTTTTTTTAGAAACCACGGGTAATGTACGGTGCTTTTGCAAGTAACCATGAACTTTAACGGCATTCAAACATAAAATTGAGATTTTTCGATTCGCTCAAAAAATGTTATGTACGATATTTCTGCATATAAAATGGATAGTGTTGATAACACTTTTGTAGCTCATAAAATTGTTAATTGTATACATGTATACATGATTTATATGAGTAATTGAGTCTCTATCAGCATGATAAGTTAAGAGGGTCACAGCTGGCAAAACAAGGTACGGCAACTCTACAGATATAAGTCGCTGTTTTTCAATTCGTAAACTTATAGTCAGAGTTATAACGCCCGAGTACCGACTCGGACTCGATTCCGGACTCCAGTCCGTTGTGAGAGCGTACGAAATTAAACGCGCAAATATATATAAGTGCGAAACTGACTTTAAGCCAGTCATTGTGTGTTCATGTTCAAGTGTAAACTGCCACCAAGAAAAAATAAAGTTCTTTTCTTGAAGTGGAATTTATTGAGGAGTGATGCTTCTTAGATTTCAGCATTCACAATGTTTCAAAATTACCAGTATTAATACTTTTGCTAGACATTTTATTTGTCTGTTTGTTTTCAAAACGACTGAACAGTGACCAGCACTTCCGCACGGTATTATGGCCCCGTGGGGAGTCAAGCGCCATTTAAGTTTGGAATCTTAAAATAATATCTTTGGTAATTGTTAGTAAGAGCTCCCCCATAACTTCGGTCGTCTTGGCCGTCTTGGCTAGGTTCTACCATATGTAGGATAAGCAAGTGAATCGGAACTTAGGTTGCCTAAGCAGTACGGTACGCCTGTACAAGTATGGCGGGTACATGAAAGATAAAAATAATTAAAAATACAGTATACTGTATGTAAATACAGCCGTTGGATTGTTCTGACTTTAACGCAAAAAGTGAGTGACATTACAAAACTACAATGCACCGTCGGAAAGGATTGCAATTCTGCTGTACCAGCAGCTAAGGCTGTCTATACCACTGCTGTATTAGTGCACATAATTTTTACATTGTAATCGTGATTTCCGACACGAATTGCAGGGTTAAGTATCTGGCTTTGAACAAAATGTTATCTTAAAAGTTTCCATTCAAGTCTCATAAGCTGGACTCGAAAGGTTGAATGAGGTAACGTTTTAACGTAGTAAGATTTGAATTTTATGTAAGAGATGTGAGAACAGTTTGTTTAACGTTAATTCAGAACGTGAAGATTCTAATAAAATTAGTCAATTTAATCATTAAATAACTGAATTAAGATTTCTTTAAGTAAAACACGAAACTGGCATGTTGTTAATTTAACTGGATTTCTACTAGAGATAATGGTATTATAGTTGCTTTGGATCCAATTAAAGTTTTATTGGTTGCTGAACTAAGCTTCAGGGGTGTCCCTTCTGTTCTGTAGCTAAGGAAAAAGTCAAAAAATGAAAGGGGGAGGGGAGAGACTGACAGTTGACTTTGTGTGAGACAATTTAACTTGATCCGTGAAAGCCTTGTGCTGTATAGGCCGGGAATGTTTCAGAAAATTGATTAAAAGCGTGATTTATATTCGTGTGTCTTTAGAATAACAAAACTTCATTAGATTGTTAGACTGAGTTCTAATTTTTGTTCGCATTGTCATGAATGTGTCAGATGTATAGGCATCCCAGTAATAGTTCAAGCTAGGACTAATTAACAGCAATTTGCTTACACAGATTATTGGTTATAGGATAGTTATGGCTCTGGGTTAACTTTGAAATTGCGTTGATTTTCATCTCCTGCAGTCTGGCAATTTTCATACAAGTGCGTAAAATCTATGATTTCTTTGATAAAACGAAGGTTGCCTCACTGCCATCAGGAAGTTGCTGATTAGAAGGAGACAAAATGGCAGCTCTCTCCTTTGTACCCACCTTTTTGCCGCCAAGGTCACTTGCTTTGTATAGCAATTGAAGATACAATCGGCTTAAAGCTATTTTCAGTAATTAATAAAAGGTTCATGTCGTCTGCTAAGTTGAAAAGAAATGTCAACAAATTTTGTCTATATGCTACAGCATCGCCAGTCGCTTTTCTTGAAAATTAATTTGCAGTTCCCAAACGCCATCCAACGCTTATCACAATAGGCTAGTTAAATTTCATGTAACATGTTGATCAAGTACTTACCATTCGGAGATTGCGAAAGTTTGCGGAAATTTACATAATGTTAAAACAAATTATAGTCTTACACCTGTCTTTAGTCATTTAAGCATTGTGCTAGTGTAAAACCTCCTTCTTATAAGTTAGTCTTCCCAGACTCTGTAGGAATTAGCAGTCGTTTTGATTTATTAGACTGTGTTTGTTACTTGACTGTCGGCAAAACCCTTCGGATCAAAGCATTGCTCCTTCTCCTTCTAATAGTATTCATAAGGCAGAAGTAGGTGTATAGGGGGTTTCTTTGGGTATCATGCATCAGTTGAAAAGGATCGGACAAAAGAAGTGGGTACCCTAAGCCCTAATAATCACTCATGAATTTAAACTATGCAAACGATGAGGTGGATCTAATCAGATTACCATAAATTAAAGTTTCCGATGTATCTCCTTCTAAAGAGCAACTCCCTGATTATACCACGTTGAACTTTAATATGCTGCAGTGAAGTGAACAATGAATACTTAAACGACACCACCTTGTACATAAGTCTCATATAATATAGGCAATACTACTGCAGATAAAGGAAACACCTTTGAAGAGATGTAAACATATTACGGAAGTACAATATCTTCTAATGATGTAATTCCGACAATTTAAAACTCATTCCGCCGGATTTCTTTAGAGATTCTGCCAGAAACACAAACGGACAGCCTCGCCGGAACGGATATCCGGTGGAAACCTAAAAATGGCTACACTCAAGATAATGACTGAACTTGTCAAAAGAGAAAACAGTGGCCATCGACAAGCTACCAACTCTTATCTATCAGTCAACAGTGAACTTAACCGTAGTAACGCTTACACTACGAGAATACAAGTGTCTCCCTTTTGAACTTATTTTAACCAGTTTTACTCGACCTCCATATCGCAGTTTTCTCGTCGTGTTGTTTATTACAACCGGTTTGTCCGTGCCCAGTTTTAACGTGTATTTTCTCCACTTCTATTTCGTTGTTGTTCAGTTGCATTTTTACCATCTGATGAAGGGTTTATACCAGAAACTTTGTGGTATTTTCCGAAAACTTTTAAGCACTTCTTACCACTTTTATCGATCTATATATAT
>WURT03272731.1:0-25531 GCA_009936505.3 Holothuria glaberrima
ACAGAAAAGCACGTACGTCAAATCAACACTTTGGCCCCGATATTTGCGTCTCTGTGAGGAGTCATCTTCCGTAACAGTACGGGTTGAGGGTTTGGTATCTATACTTATCATATGTTTGGCTTCCACATTGACATGCGTCCTCCAGTTACACCGATGAGATAAGCAACTCCGTGGCTTGCCCTCTTGTTTTTTTTTTTTTTTTTGCTTTTTTGCATTTACTGAGCTCCCGTGGGCATACTTGTAGTATCCCAAATTTGGAGGACCTTTTTTTTGCCTTTTTTCCAAAATAGAAATATTTTTCTCTCGGTCTGCAATTTCATTTGGGGGCGAGAGGGTCAACTGGGGGGCTCCTGCACCCGCTGGCTACGCCAGTGGGCGTGGCAAACACCGAGTGCCCCTTGCGAGACTTAGTCTAACCCTCTCCGAAAACCTTACCTTGCGGGTGTGGCAGATCGAGAGCCTGGGAGGTATGTGTATTTTTGTAACTTCTTTATGTAACTTGACACCGTTTATTTTGGGCAATAAATTTGATTTTTGATGTTTTTTGGCTATATTTGTATGCTTTTTAGTAATGTGTAACTTCAGTTCACTCTTATTTCAACATGTTTAGCCTATATATTTGGTAATGCTTGTATGTATTCCGCACTTTATTTCACCACAATGTTTGTGTTTATTTGTACAGTTTTCACAGAGTTATCCAGTTTAAGTTCACGGAACAGAATAAAGAAGTACCGTAATACTCCAGTCGAGACCCATGGGTCATTGTTTGAATCAACTTTTGGTCCACTTTGGTAACCGTTCCACGACCACACCACCCTCCGTTACAACTCACTAATACCGCGTTCCCACCTACCCGGTGTTGCCTCAGCCTTGAGTTAACTACTCAACCACAAGTAAGCCAGGTGTTTTTGATCCGTGTCCCTACGTGTTAGGGAAGAGCTTATTTCAGGGAGTTTAGAATCGAGCCGTATGCAAGCGATAAACTGAAGCACCAATGAAATGTAAGCACGGGCCACATCACCAATGAAAGCAAGCAATCAAGCACGCCTGTTGCGTGCGAGGGGAGTGGCTAACAAACTGTGGCACTCGAACCAGTTAATAATACAATATGTCGATATCGGGCATGTGTTATTTTCACAGCAACTGCATTTATTAGGGCAAATGGATGTCATATGTACTGTACACAGTGTAAAACCGAGACGAAAGCTTTTGTAAGTTTATGATGAAAGCATATTTTCTGAACGCTTATCTGTATCAATGAACGAACAACGTCGAACTATGCTGTCGGCAAGCAATTCCTAACATTATCGAAAACCGCTCGATGTGCTGCTTATGCCTATGTCAGTTTGTGTTTACAGCGTGTTGGATGTGTATTTACAGGGAGGTGATGCGGTACAGCGAAATGGTAGCGGTTCAGTCTTCCCACATGAGGTTTAACAGTATGAGTATTGTACATAGTTGCTTCAGTACACGAAACCATGGAGCTGAAATCAAAACACATCCTTTTGTTAGTTCAATATGTAAAGAGTTTTGCCCGGTTTTTGCCCATGTGTCCAGGTCCTGGTTTTCGTTTTGTACTTTGTGTTGTTGCCTGACTAGTCATACTTACCCTGCATGGAGAGTGCTAAAATTTTAGCTCCGTACTGCGACAGACAAGGGCATAGCCAGGATTTCATCTGGGTGGGGCGGATGAAATGATGATTGATCGCCGTCCTGTGGAGGTCTAAGGGGAGGGGATGTCCCCATCGCCTTTGGAAAATTTTGGCTTACGGAGGGTGGGATAAATGCAAAATGGTGCTACATTTGAAGCCAAATTTGAATTGAATATATCTCCAGGAATTCCTAGTTTTTTTAAGGAAAGGATTTTAATTTTTATCTGAAATCTTCCTGAGAATTTTTTCTATCCTCCCAGCCTACGCCCTGAGTCGTGTAATGCTCGCAGCGCCTTTAATTTGTCAAAAAGGCTTAAATTTATGTATGATATATATGAATCAGAAATGTCTTGCATAAGGAAGCTGAAGTTGCGCTATACGCATGGGGTCAGGGGCCTGCGTTGAATCCATACCTTGTTTGCCTTCCTGGGCTTTAGTACCTCCCTCTCCCCACCCCTTGATGGTCTCCAGGGGCGCTTCCACTTGCCCAATCTCTCTTCTTCCTCCCTTTTCACTCTTTTTTTCCTTTTCTTCTTCCTCTTTTCGCCCTCATTTGGGGGGGGGCGACCGCCCCATCGTCCCCTGGCTACGTCATTGGCGACAGAGGTCGGTCGAGCATACAACAAACAAATTCTCACTCGTCATTCCCCCAAACAATGCCTTCTAAGGAAAGTTCTGCCTTCTATCTCCAGATGAGGGCCATCGGCAGTGGCGTCGCCATTCTTTGGATTTGTCAAAGGGCGGTTGAAGGGACATTTTTGAGGTGGGGTTATTGCCATCTGCCCTGGTGTAATCGGATAAAGAGAAGGCCTTTAGCCAGGAATTCTGACATGAGGGCACTGGTACCGTAAAGGTGAGCCCCAAAGAAGATTATTTTGTAGCCAGCGCTGAGAGACCATGACCATGATGGTGTTTCTCCAGTTCCGCTCGCAAAGATGAGGAGTTGAGTGAGAGGACGGTGACGGGACCATACTGTCATGGGGTACCGTAAGGCCATGGGGTAATTCAGCATAAGAGGGTTTATGCTAGAAAGGTTCACTGATACTTTTGCGCTGATAATGTTCATGAGTGATACAATTACATGAATTGGGAGGATTTCGCACGAAGGGGCCGAAATTTGGGGTATACTTCATTTTCCAAAGGAAAAACATGGATGCTTTCTCAGCCAGAGGTGGTGCTTGGATTTGCCGACATGGGGACAAGCGCCCTGACTAAAGGCCGGATACTCTAAGCCCCGACAGATGCAATGGGTTGCCGAAACATTCGGGGTTATATTGAAAAAGGTTTTACAGTTTTGTTTTCATTAAGAAAAGTTGGAAAAGTTTGTTTGTTCGTTTGTTTGTTTGTTTTTTTTTTTTTAAATCTGCCATACTTAAGGGCAAAATCAAAATGTTTGTTGGGTGGCTGCATGGTCGTCGTCGGGGATTACATTCTTTATCTTACCCATTAAGGTTCACCGACGAACTGAAAATTCTTTTCTTACAAAATTTGTTTGTCACGATGGCGAAGCTGAAGAAAGTATCTTCCAAAAGATAAAAACAGGGGACAGAATTTCGCAGCAATGAATTTTCGTGATTCCATAGAGTATAGAGTCACGCCTGCCTGGAAGAACAATACATATTTGTGTTAACGTTGAATAAATCTAATATTTTTAAAACGGTGTGCATTACCGCTAGATAGACCTGAAGATGAAAGCGCGCGTAAATTTTGAAGGTATAGAAAGAATTGTTAAAGAACTTACTGGCTAGTGGACTGATAAAGAGCCATGTGTACTATTTCCTGAGCATATCTATGTCTTCACTACTATTAGTCTTTATAAAAAAAAAAATAGCGCAATTTTGAGGGCTAGGTTAAATTTTGGAGGGGCTAAAGTCCGACCCTATATGAGGGGCAACGTTTCGCCAGAAGAGCAACCAAAATGAAGGACTGAGCGTCGCTGAGTGTGTAGGATTTTTAGCAGGGGTATGTTACTTTATCATCTACCTGGTCCGATCGAACAATGTTACAAATGAAAAATGTCAATGTGAGAATTTTGTGGCCTGTCATGTGCTCGTCCAAGGTAGTTTGAAGAAGCTTAAAATCATCAGTCTAATACCCACAATTTCGTAAAAGCTCCACCCTCCCCCGCAGCGTTGCACGTAGACCTACCTGCCCACCATGAGCAGTGAAGTGGGACTCTTAGGTTGAATCTCCACCCTGCTGGGAGAATCTTGAGCTCCTGCGGTGCCTAAACCGGGGCATGGTGATATCTTTAGCGGTTGCCCCTCCCATGTAATAATTCCCGCTTATGACCATTATATTGGCACAACCTATCCCAGCTTATTCTCATTTATATTTGCACGACGTATCAGGCTAGGCTCGGATTAAAATAGACTCCCAATTGTAAAATATGCTTACAGTCAGTGGGTCGGACATTTTTGTCACGAAGGGGGCATCGTGTATGTTGTGTAATCGCCAGCTTGAGGAGGGATGGGAGGGCTAGGTGTGTCCTCCACGTCTTTGATTTTTTTTTTTTTTTTGAAAAATTAGGTGACTGACATGAAATCTCGTGCCACATACCCTTGAAGTAAAATTTGTGTTAGAAATTTACGTATTTTATGTACCAAAAAAATTAAATAATAAAGCCGGCATCAGTAAGGGGGCATGGTCCATTACTCCCCCTACATACTCCACTACCTACAATGTGTCTTTGTAGGATGACATACTAGTTATAAGTATAGGCTTCATGTTCTAGCAGGGAGTTGCTATTTGACAAATAGCAACTCCCTGGTTCTAGACAGTAGAAGAAGTTGTATGGCTTAACCGAAATATAATTAACATGTTAAAATTTGTAAATTCTACACGTGGAAATTCCACACAAGCCTATGCTGGGTTCCGGCAGTGACTGTGGATAAGGAGTACATCATAAGCGTAGGAAGGGGGGGGGGATGGGGCTAAAGCCCCCATTCAAGAACGTGTGGTGGAAATATGCTTCCTCTCCCTCCCTCCAAGAACGAAACCCCCTTATCTCTTCTGTGAGAAATGTCAAAAATTTGCGATAATTAACCTTAAAATGTGTCCAAAATGATGCACCAAATTGCATCTAACTGTGCCATCAAATATCCAAAAAATCTCTGAAGGAAGTATGACACCACGGCCTCCTCTTATTCACCCCTACCCCAGGATGGCTATCCGAAACAAGTATCAGCAGCCAGTCTTAAACAGCTTCCTACGCCAATGGGATGCATTGATACCCTCATAAGCTTTTGATTATTCAGGATTGTATAAAAGACAGACCAGTATTACCATCAGATGTTCACAATTAAATCCCTATTCCCCTTGTAACTACCGCCAGATCGTGTCGTGCACCTTCAACCTGGGACCGTGACTCCCTACTTTGACAAATCGTTTACGTTACCTTAAGACAAGGTCACACATTCTCCTCTACCGAACACAAGGTTTTTTTTGTTCGTAACTCCCCGGCTACACGCATTTTTTTTGTTTTGTTTATTAATGAGCTCACATACGCTGACCAGGGTCGGACCGATTTATATGATGCATGCATGATCTATTATCATCCATTGTCTGAGCTGAATCCTCACTGTAAAGGTCTATACCTGATATTACACCAATTACACCCAGCCGCTGACTTCCAACTTCTCCTCCCTGTTATTACGCAAGTTGAAATACTAGTTTACTCGAGTAGACGCAGAAACTTGGACTTGAACATGGACCCCTATCTAGGAACTTTATTGGCATCTCTTGCGCTTCTTATATTCGGTTTTCGGCTAATGAGAAAGGCGAGGAGCACTATATCGGGGTTTATTAGAAAGAGAAGAAATACCGCCAAATTGATGCGAGAGAGGCGTAGGCGTAAACGCCAACGTTCAGTTGTTCTCGCCACGGCCCTGTCTTTGACACAAACGAAACGACATGCGCCCCGACGTCTTTGGAGGAAACAGAGGAGTTCGGCAGTGTGGGAAAACATGTTACTCAACTTCACGGACACAGATTGGAAAGAAAATTTCCGCGTGAACAGAGAAACCTTTTTCTTCATTTGTGAAGCCCTTCGGCCACATATTCAGAAGCGGTCCACAGAAATGAGAAGACCGATTACCGTACGAACCAGAGTAGCAATCACACTTTGGAGATTATCCACCAATTGCGAATACCGTACGTTGGGAAATTTGTTCGGTGTCGCCAGAAACACTGCTTGTAAAATCGTTCGCGAAGTATGCTCCGCCATCAACGACGTATTTCGCGAGCAGTACTTGACCTTCCCAAACAGAGAAGTTGTAGAGATTGTGAGAGGCTTTGAGAATCGATGGGGATTTCCCCAGTGTGTTGGTGCTATCGACGGATCACATATTCCCATCGTGTCCCCAACTGACCACCCAGCAGATTATTACAACAGGAAGGGATTCCACAGCATCGTCTTGCAGGCGGTTGTCGATTGACGTTACAGGTATGTATTGGTTGTTTTTTAGACTACTAACAGCAGGGAGGTGTTACTAAAAGGGAATGCTGAAGAGAAAAGAAGGTACATGTTATGATAAAGAAAATGTTAGCGATATAAAAATTAACTCGTCAATCAGTGGCGCCGACAGAGGTTGGCGATTTGGGGGGGGGGGGACTAGAGATTGATTCGTAATGCCACCTCAATTGATCCACACGAGTGCGTAAATTGAGTGTTTTCATGCGTCAGTGCTTTGCACTTGTTGGGGAAACTTTTTTTCTCATCACGTGAAGGTATCGTGCCGTCCCGGGTAGGCCATGGGCCAGGGGCACCTCACGGACAGCCCCACAACTCCTCGACCCAATATTTTTAAGAATCCTTATGGTCCCTTGAACATGAAATCAAGTGGTAGCAGTAAATATTTGGATCTCACTAATTCAAAATGGCTTCCATAAACAAAATGGCGGCAAAAATTAGGCCCCCTTTTTATGTTTTTTTTTTTTTTTACTGTAGGGTATAGACCTATATCTAAATTAAAGCGCCCCTACAGACCATTCTTGCCTCCTCTAACTCTTTCTGTAGATAGCGGCTGAAAGTTGTTTCAAATTACGACTGTCGTCACCACACCATCCTGATATCAGAGAGGTTATACAGGTTATCAATGTTTCTGTGTTGCAACTGTATATGCTAAGCTCGTAGTTGCGAAATGTGTCGGCAGGGCCTATCATATGAACCAAGTTAATTAAGTTGTAGCGCTGGAACTTGTACATGGCCAACCTAGTAGTCAAAAGTTCGTACAATAGAAATTTTTGTACCGATTATGTAACAATTCCGATGTCATAGCTCCATTTCAAACTATTTCACGTTCTCTTAAATATTTTCCTAAATTATCAGATTCATCGATGTGAACGTAGGATGGCCAGGACAGGTACACGATGCTAGGATACTCGCCAATTCGTCCATATTTCGGAAGGCAGAGGCGGGAACCCTTCTGCCTAATGTAAGTAATCGTTTCGCATTCTTTATTACAATTTAATTAAAGAACTTGATCAGGGCCGGACGGATCCAGGGGACATGGGGTGCGTACGACTCCCTTATTTTTGCAAAACAATGTTTTTTAATGGCATTTTATTCCAATCATGCAATACGTAATAGCAAAGCCCAATATTTGTTCTCAGGTGCCAGGAAAATGCGTCTAAAACACCCAATTATGTAAAATTTATAGATTCAGTATCTACCCCAACTATACAAAGTTTGGTATCAAAGCTCTGAGGCAAACTTACGTGCGCTAGCTTCAATTCGCCTGTATTAAGGAAACCGTCAGATCATGACCACAATGCCACTGAACCGAGGTCACAGACAATGAATTTCTGGTATGTCAGTATATCATTACAGATTAACTCGAAAAGCTTTTTCTACTATAACTACAAATTTCAATTCAGTTTTGGATTCGTTTCATCTATCATTGAAAATGACAGATGTCACGTGGTTTTAGGTATAGATGGAAGATACACTCAGGTAAAACGGAGTGATTGTATGGCGACCGTGTGTGGAACTCATAAACATGCAGTTGCCTTAAAATTGTGAAAGTTAAAATTGTGAAAGTGGTCACTGTAACCATTTGCCCTCTCAATTGAATTATTGTCTCAGCGTGACAAATATTACTACTTATAATTACGCTTGTCTCCTCACATTATTGCCCGTAGCCGGACAAGGTACTAAAGGAGGGGGCGGAAAAATTTGCAGGGGTTGAGATATGCTAAAATACATTTAGGCATTTAAAGTCTTGGGGCAAACATTTTTCTGACGAGGGGGGAGGGGGGGTTAGTCGCATTTTCTTTCGAATTATGCTTATTAACGAGTGGTAAAACCAAGCATGAGGGGATCAACCTTCTGTATACAATACATTATGTCAAATGTTTTCATATTAATGTGGATCAGTTAACGTCCGGCGAGTCATTTGTAAATGAGGATACACCACGTGTGAAGTAATATTTGGGGTTAATCATATTCACATCTGCCTTTTATCCTCACGTTTTTCGTCTTTTCCTCTGCACCCCACCCGTCTCAAGTTTCACCTATAGCCTATCATACGGTACTGACATACTAAAACGGACACAAGTGAATATTGATATGGATGCATATGTGGATATGTTGGTTAATAGGTGCAATTTCTTTTATCTCATACAGTTGTGCCGTACAATTAATGGCGTGGAGATGCCCATCATGATCTTAGGCGATCCAGCCTATCCACTACTCCCTTGGTTAATGAAGGGGTTTTCGGACACAGGTCGGCTGACGGAGGAGCAAAAACTCTTCAACTATAGATTGAGTAGGGCACGCATGGTCATAGAGAATGCCTTCGGGAGACTGAAGGGAAGATGGCGTAGCCTTATGAAAAGGAATGATACCCACCTAGAATATCTACCTAGTCAGGTCATCGCGTGTTGTATTCTTCACAACATATGCGAATCAAGGAGGGACCATGTAAATACAGATTGGTTGGAAGAGGCAGAGGGCTATAGGCAGCAGTGGTTGCATGAGGATCACCCAGGTGAAGAAGACCGAGCCCATGCTGTTACCTGCAGGGATGCTCTGGTGCAGTATTTTGCTGCCGGGTTTTAGGGAGTGAGCATTGAACTTTCAAAATGCGTGTTGGGACTTGCTTTTCTTTATCAGTTAAGATTCTCTAATTATTATCATTTTTTTTTTGTTAATTTCTGCAATACTTAACATCCTCTTGACACCATTAATGTTGACAGATTCAAGCATTACTTTATTTGCTCAAACCATCTATGCTCCCAAAACACACGTTTCTAGATGGATTTTGTTGAACTTAAAGGACAATATTTGATTAAAAGGAAGTGGTGGTGAAAGGTCAGTGCAGTCAATGTGAGGTTTCAAAAATGTATCTTCTTCCTCGCAGAGCAGTAGGCCCTGACGGTTTTGAGCATTGACCATATTTTTCCTCAAGTAGTATTTTTCATGTACACTTACCACACGGCGAATGTGTACCGCACTACTCATGCATCTATATTGGCTGCATTCATTATGTTCGTGAAGGGGTCATTTGAGGTCAAATTTGCATTGGATTTGCGTTGGATTTACATAAAACTTACTAAGTGTATGCAAGGTTGTGTGCCAAATATTCTGAAATACTTTGGGGTCATTGTAATCGTTATAAGTCGGGTGTCAAAAAAGATTCTTAGATTGGTATAAAATATTTGCTGCCAGAAATTTTGATGGTAATGACCATTTCAAGTTTCAGATTTTCAAAGGTCACTCATGGCCCATCAGCAACGCAGCTGTAGTACCCCTGACCATAATTTCTTGTACATGTTTAAATATTGAGGAGGCTGGCCTCATAACTTTGTTCTCATGTCTGCCTGTTACTGGTTCCCGTGATCGCTCTTGGTTCGGGAAAAGTACCTTCCAAAATGTCAGTAAAGATATTCCTGTTGGATTGGAATCCGATAGGTTTGAGCCACTACCGATGTGGCTCTAGTCCACCCATAAATTTGTTTCCTTGTCAGTTGGTTGTAGACTTCTCACGTGTTCATTCGGTAATGGAAGAACGGATTACTTCTTTATCACGTACGTGCAAACTACGTGCAAACTTAAAATTAGATCAGCTTGAAAAGCTTGTAAAGGCATGCCTTCTTTTAGTGCCAAATTAAAACGGGACATGTTTAAAGCACTCTTCTATTTCAAAACATGTTCCGCAAGTTGGTTGACAAAACTGCAGTTTATCCATATAATGTAATTATGCATCAATACATGAAGTTATAGTGGTAGAGAACTCATGCCTTTTATGCATTTCTCTATTTTTCTTTCAGGAAAAAAGTAAGGAACGCATCTCGAACAATTATGAAATATTTACACACATATATATATATATATATATATATTAGTGGCACTGCTTCCTTAACGCTAAACATGTCCCTCTGGAAGAATGTTGTGTTCCCACCCACCCCGCCCAAAGCCATCCGATGCATTTGGGCAGAAAACGTATCAGTATATTACATTATTAATAAGCAAATCATGCCATCACATGTTCAGGTGAGTCCGGAGCGCAAACCTGATTTGTTCGGAACGTTCGTTAAAATAATTATATAAACGTTCGCTTCGTTATAGCTGGTAGTTGTTTGTTGTGTAGCCTTGCTCGTTATGCTTAGAGCTGGCAGCATATCGTCGGTTGTATTATACTCAGTGTAGTTATTAAATGGTTTCGAATTTATACAATCGAGACTTAAATGGTGTGTTTTATGAAGTTGGTTAAATATCAACAAACTGACAATTCGAGCCAAGTAGATTACATTAGGTCGGGAGCGAGCAGCCTGAAAGTTCTTCTCCTTTCTCTTTCTGTCCTTCGATACGAAAAACAATGTGCATATGGGCGCGAGGGGCGGGGGTAAGCATCCGGACGTTCAGTTATACTTCAGTCTTTCTTGTTTGCATTTGAACTAGAGAAAACGTAGATAAGACAGGAGCAAGAAGATGTACAGAGACAGCCTTTCGTAACGTTTGCTGAGTCCATATATGTCCCACATGGCCCGAACGTGAAACTTGAATTTCTATAAATCAGCCATTCCTGCCTTCACGGCACCTGTGTTAACGTCTTCATGCAGTCTGTTCCCCTGCCAGTTTGGCCGTGTCCAATTTCATCGTGTGTTTTCTAATTTGCACGTTTGACCGAGTCGACAATCAGTTGCACTTTTCCGACCTGGTGGAGGATTAAAACTGGAAACGTCGTGGGCTTTTTGACGAACTTGTATCACTGTTTACTACTTTTAAGTGACCTGCACATTTCATGTGTTGCGCAGTTATTCGACCATTCGACCTTGCAGTTTTCCACAAAGGCGTGCGGAACTCTTCCGATTGGGGGGGGGGGGGTCGAGGACAGAAATTTTTTTGCCCGAATCTCAAAAAGTTGCCCGAATTTTGTTGCAGCTCAGGTGTATAAGACTCAAACCACTACATGCACGCAAAGCGCACGAAAAGTTTTGCATATTCTTCGGGCATTCGATCAAAATTTCGGAAACTCAGTAAAAAATTCGGGCAATCTTTTCATTTTTACTTCATCTCTGCCGGAATTTCACCTATTCTGTGCCCGAATTTTCGATCTCAGAACTTTTGGGGCAGTCTCACCCCGCCTTAAACGCCTATGTTTTTTATGGCACACACAGGGCAAACTTCGTGGTGTTACGGTCGCCCCGCTCTCTTCGGTCCCTGCCTATAGTGGATACCTCGAGCACATACGTTAAGCCCAATCGTTTGCAATTTTTTTTTTACATTGTGGACCTTGTGGGTTTTCATTTTTGCCATCATGTCAGTGGACTTCGGACACTTTTACACCTTCTTTCAGTTGATACGTGCACAGCTGCCTGTGATTCGGATCAAGTGAACATCTGCAGTATACTTTCGACATGACAGTACAATACTTCGGACTTCCATTCTTACACAGAAACCATTGAAGTGGAGAGATGCCGGTCACTGGATTAGCAGAAAAAAATCCCTGACATACTAGGTAGTTGTTTGACTGTTTATTTAATGGCAGTCCTGCTCTCCACTTGTTTAATACCTTACATCAAAATTTTAACATCTTGTGCAAATGAACTGTTCGTGCACATTTAAACCTGCTAAAAGCTAAAACTGCAAAGAATAGCATAACTGAAAGAAAGTCAGAAGTACCGTAACATGCAAAACAGGCAAATTAAACTGGAAATAATAAACGATTCCGGGAGAGAACGGGCGCTCTTTTCTCACATAACACCCAGGGAACGAGGTTCCGAAAAAGCTCTGGATTATTAACGAAATAAAAGCCATTACAATGATGCATTTTATCATTTGAAATGACCTTGGCGGACAATTGACACGCCTGACAAATCAATCTGACCCTTTTACGAGTGGAGGATGGATTATTTTTGAGAGTTTCCAGGGGCTTTAAAACAAAAACTTTACCTTAAATTGTCCTACGAGAAGCGAGACTTGGAGAATGGGCGAGCGCTAAAGTTGACCTCACAGTGACATGAGTAAAGAATAAATAAAAAATATTTTAAACGAGAAGTGTGACTGCACCCCATACACTACGCACACGTCCCTTATTACCAGAAATAACATATTCGTTTCTTGCAAGCAAAACTATCTTCATTTAGGTGGGCAACTGCTGATCTTGCCATAACTGCATACGAAAAAGGGCTTGGCGACATGGATATGTAAACAGGAAGAAAAATTGTTACAAAAAGTTATACCTACTTAACTACATGAAATAATAATAATCAAAAGTATAAGTTTCAAAATTTGAACATCCTCCATGTGGAAATTTGCCATGTACCGGCTTATCCCACCAAATATATGAGTGTGTAAGATTACATGTTCTCGGTACTACTTCACTTTATGCATTTTAAAGCATATAGGGTCCCGAATAAACAACGCTCATCGGCACAAAATGTGACCCGCCAAAACACGTGACATTTTTAGTTATTAAATTAGAACTGCCCCCCAGAGATGTCCTTGTGCATTGTATAAAAGGGGAAAAGTAGCATGTTTAGTGTTTCCACAATTTTATCTTTCTTGAATTTTCTGTGACTATATTGAGGTCTACCCGTCTGACCAGAATGCGATACACTCAAATTCGCGAAATGTACACAGAATTGAGATAACACGTTCACAAACAGAAAAGAAAGGGTTAGTGATTCCTCGTACTGAAATATTTAGTAAGTCTAATATTGTGTTTTCAGACTGACAGTGTTTCATAATTTCTGTCTTTATAATTTTGGCACGGAATGTCTGATGATTCATGCACAAAGATGGAACACTAATGTCATATTTATAAGTTTTGACCGGCAATGACCCTAGATGACCCCAAATAAAATTTGACCTTCAATTTATATGGACCATCCACATGACAAGGCCTACGAGATATCAAAGTTTCCCTGCTTAAGACATACGGTGTGTACGTAGTTTAACCTGTTGACCTATGATGACACCAGATGACTTTTGACCTCCGCCAGACGTTAAAGTGATCATTTACTTAAATTAATGTGGGCCAACTATGTGTGAAGTATGATATCCGTTAGACTTACCATGTATGAGATGTATAGTGCTTACAAAGGTTTAAACCTATAACTTTCATTAAAATAAGGAAAATTATTCACTTACAGGAATTAGCCTGAGATAGAATTCAATAAGTTCTTTCAGGGAAGAAAACCGCATCTCAATAGCATGTATCATGTGGAAGATGATATTTTTCAAAGATCTGCAATATTTTCTAGAGATAAAGTGCATTATGGGAAATATGTGATGTCTGCGAGGCACATCAATTCGAAATAGCATTGAACTTCTTTACGCTATTGCCGTCGCTGTTGTGAATATTTATATTGCCGTCGCTGTTGTAAATATTTAACAACTTTGAACCCTACATACTGTGTAAGTTTATGCCAGATCTACAAAAAGATATTCAAACATTCCATACAGTATCAAATTTTAAGGACAAGCAAAATATTCATTTAAAAAGAAGAACAAAATGAATCTGAGGCAATGTGCCCTCTTTACACAGCGTTCTGTGATCTTTATGAGAACTGGAAGTTTTTGTTTTTTTACAAAGATACACAATCTTTAAAGTGAAATATCTCGAGTTAGGAAAAGAGTATTACTACATGGTTTAAAGGACATGAACTGGATTTGTTATTTTGTTCTTTCGAACGAGACCCTTGTAGAGTAACGGGAGTATGCCTTTAATATGAGCTATCCACATGTATGAGATTCACTAAAGTTTCCCTGTTTGAAATATCGTGTTAGCAAAATTTTAATCTTCTGGCCTCTAATAATGGAGACAAATGACCTTCGATCTTCACTAAAATTAATAGGAATCGTTACTTTTTATTCATCATCCACATGCCACGCATGAGATGCATCACAATTACCTACTTAAGATACCATGTAACAAGATTTTACCTTTGACACAAAATGACATTTGACCTCAATAAAAAAAATTGGTATAATCTACTCAATATCAATATTATCTTGAAAAGTATGGGAACTTTTGTACCATTCCTGAGATAGTGTTCACAAGCAAAGTATCACAGGACAGGCGTACACACGCATACATCCATACACACACGTCGTCACCATGGCATACATTCCTCTGTGTAATGCAAGGAATAAAAAATGGTACGTGCGTACATACGCATACATGCACATATGTGCACATATACATACACATAAGCATATCCATATACGCACCCACTCACCAACTATCACCCGCCACCAACCACCCACTACCCACTCTTTAAGTTCCAACCCGTTTCTACTTTGGTAAGAAGCGTGGGTCTATTCTGTAACTGGGTTGGAAAGGTCGTTGATGTTCTTCTGCTGGCCAGTTTTGGTTCGTATTCCATGGTTGATGGTATGCATGTTGATTTGGCATAAGTGGTTGGTATGAGGAAGAGGGAGAGGATACGGAGGAGCTGGAACTACTTTGTGAAACCTGGTTCTGCATCGTCTGCTTCGCAAACGCAGTCATCGAAGACATAAAAGAGGTCATGGCGTCCATAAACTTATACTCCCTCTCCGATGATTCCCTTCTCCATTTTTCTTCCACTTCTCTTTGTTCTCTTTCCCTTCGTCTTTCTTCCCTGTAATGTGCTTCGTCTGCTTTCTTTTGGTAGTCGATGAGCTCGCTGATGGATCCCCTTCTTTTTTTCAATGCATTTTGGTTGGATCCTGATGCTTCTGAAAAATGTAAATTTTTAGTTAAAACGAGACATACTTCAAACAGCAGTTACATTGTTGCAGCGGCAAACACAAGCTATCTTCGTTTTGTTGCAAAATGTAACATCATTTCCATTTATTTTTGGTTTGACATACTTATTTTGTAAGATTCATTAGCATTTCTCCCCATGTATATATATATGTACATATATATATATATATATATCAAAGAGTAGATAAGAAGAGAAAACCTACCCATATGTTTCAGACACTGTTTTACTATTAACATAAGAGGAAAAATATGGAACAAAACATAAGAAAAGTTCTTGAGGTTTAAAGGCAATGGGCAGTCGCCCCAAAATTTGGAATCAACAAACTCTTGCAAATCTCTTCCCATTGCTCACCTCTGAAGACTTTTTTTCGCCATAGCTATCACAAACTAAGGGCATTAAAGTAAGAAGTAACTCTCCTTGAATTTCGCAAATCACTAACAAAAGTATTGTCACATGATCAAAATAGGCCATTCATGAAGAAGGATTACTGATTGGGGTGACTGCATTTTCCCTTTAAAGACATCTTCTCATTGAGCATTAGTTTCTCTTTCAATCAGCAATGTGTGTCCTAAACCCCGATAGTTTAAGTAGTTGGTGGCAGAAATATCACCGTAAACGCCCTGCAGGGCAAACGGCGAAGTGGGAATGTAATAATATGTGATATGTACATACCTGACTCAGCTGCTCTTTTGTTTTGCTGAGGTCGAACACCGCTGGGCCCTGCTTCCGATCCTGATGAAATGAAAATGGCTGTTTTGAACATTTAAATGAATTAAAATTCGTATGCAACTGACGTGTTGAAACACGTTCCTATGGTAACTGTTACAAGGGTTTTATTTCTGTAAAAAGTAAGTCCAAACTGTCATCATTAGACCTTTCCTTTTATCACTTCATTTGTACAACTGGTTAATATGCCTTATATGTATACCTTATGTCAATGAAGACCTAAATCAATTATACTTTGTCTGCCAAGTTCTCGTGTCGACTACTTCATAAAGTGGAAGTTTTAAACATTTTCCGATTACTTTTTCCAAAGTCCGGCCCCTCTATTTTCCGGCGAAGAACCGAGTGACAAAACAAACATTTACTCCCGAAGGAGATCTGTTCCCTAAAAATACGTCCCCAAGAGATAACTTTGACTGAACTTGATGAACCTCTTGATACTAAAGACCTCTACATCATAGGTCTGTTATGCCTGTCCCATTCTCGACTTGCTGAAAAGAGCAGATACTACGCACAATCTTAGCAAAATGTGCCCCCGATTCCACCGTTTTAACCGTGTTCCAATATGAATTAAAACAACACTTTTTAGGGCGCATATCGGACGGTCTTATTTCCAAGGATGATTAACCGTTATGCAGTTTTGTTGGCCCACTTTTATATTCTTAAAGACTAAATGTTATCCGGCTTACCTAACGCCGCTAAACCTCTTTAACGCTGTTAAACCTGGCATTTGACAAGCGATTAAATCTTTGAAAATCTTCGCATGTTTACGACGTGAATCTCTCGCGCACCATGATTCGTTCGGACTTCTAGCTTCAAGTTAGATTTAACTGCACATACTCAAATGCTCGAAACTACGTTCGAAAGGTAATACAATACGGTCCCCTTGTTGCCAACATGGAAGACTCATTTCATACAATATGTATAAATTTGATTCGAAATTCAAGATCACCGCATTTTTTGCTCTCATAAATAAGCAGGACCTGCCATCAGTAGTATCAGGGCTGTACAATGCGACCAAAATGGTCGCACTGGCGACCTATTTGTCAGTCCGTGCGACCATTGAATTTGGTTCTGTCGCAGACGGCGAGTAGTGTTTTGTACTTTTGGTCGTTTGAATTTTAATAAAATAATTATTAGAGCTTCAGTTACCGTTTGTCACCGTAAATAAACATGTTCATCGGAATCCTCGCGTGTCTCAATTTCTAGCAGTCCTTGTTTCTCTCTTGTCAAGCTGTTCTCACTTCACAGATTTACCCACCTTTGATATGCATTCATGCAACCATACACACGCTAGATATATGCATATAGCCATGCACCATGTCAACAGTGAATTTTATTTCCGTACCATGTGATGAACTTAAGATGCAGCATGCAAAACAAAGATACTGTGGCATATGAGCTGGCGACTGCTTCATAAATTTTCGGTAGCCAGTAATCTGGGCGAGTGTTTGGGGGGGGTGGGGATTTACTGGCAGTGGCCAGTGCCCAGTCCCTTCTTGTGTAGAGTCCCCCCCTTTAGTACGTCACGCAATGTTTGATCAAGAAATCATTAGTCACTAATATTTGAATTCTTTGTCTTCGTTTTATTTCATCCCCCGAGGCTTCGATCTGTACTAGTCTTGTTTGTAAGTTTCAATGTATTTAGTTAAACATGGAATCAACTACATAATTCATACATAAAAATCATGTGATGGCTTCAAATAATATAGACGTATCAGAGTGATTCCCTTGTTGCAGATAGAAGATTTTGACATAGTCTAGGACCATACTCTGAGGCTAGTGTGACCCCGTATTTTAAAGACTCCTTATATGATCAACATTACACATTGGCTGTCACAGCTCAAGTGGAAGGTGTCGGATACGAGTATGCTAATGTGTAAAAATTCACTAATAGTTACGGTGCCGAATTGCCATCGAGCCCGTAGCCGGAGTGAACTGTGGGCAGTGAGAGGGTGTGTGGATCTGCATGGAGCTCAAGTCCCTTTTGGAGAAAATAGCCCCCCTATAAGATAAGAAAATTCGATTGCCTTTTTGTGTTCTATTACATCATCCGCCACGTGCAAGCCAGTGGCGTAGCCAGAGGAGAACAAGGGCAGAGTGCCCCTCACAGAAATTTTGGGGACGCGATGGGCGATGTTGAAAAAAATGAAGGAGAGCAAACACAAAAAAAAAAAAAAAACGGCGGAGGGTGGCGCCGGGGATGGGTAGGGGAGTGGTCCCCAGTCGGGGAATGATGGCCCCGTCGGGGAATTTTTCCAGTCTTGTCGAGGAGTCGTAGTCGATACGATAAAGTATGCAGTCCTCGACGGCGACTAGTCTCCCCGATGGTTTACCTGCATGTTTTTGCTATCAAGAGGACAATTTCTCTTAAAAGAACTCCAAATTTTCGGCACGCAAAACGCGCGCTAAAGAGTCACTCGAGTTTCTTCTGTGCTTTTATAGCATAAGTCCTGTCAACCTTACCAGGTAACAGATAGAAAGAGTACACAGGTTTTGTACAGGTCGTAAATTTTATCCTATATGGCAAAGCTTAGTTGCTGTTCTTTTGTATGTGTCATGCCGTACGGTCAGTTGGTGAGCGACTCAAGGGCTAGGAGCGAAGTTTGACTATTCCATCTGGTAGTCCAGGTGGTTTCGACACAATGTATGTTATCCCCGATGCGGTCTTCAACCCATACAATTTTTCTTTTCCTTTTTCTTTTTATTCTTAATGATTACAATTGTTATTGATTCATAATCAATAATTCTCGCTTCGCAATTGCACGATTCTAACTTAAAAGAACACTGTCAGTGCGCAACTCGGCTTTCGAAATATGAAGTGATATTGTGCAAAATATGCCCTGCAATGGTAAGGGACAGTTAAGCTCATTCAAACCCCCTTCTCACCACCCCTCGATGCAGGGGATGTCGGAACTTGGGGTCGCTGGCATGGCCCGGCCCCTTGTCGGGAAAATTCTGTCGCCACCCATTGTCGGTTTACTTTTTGCTTTCAAAGGGGTCATTTCTGCAATTAAACCGAAAATTTTCGGTACGATTTGCCCATTCTTCCACGGTTCAGTTACTTATAGCTAGTAAGGTACAAACCCTTTCCATCTTTTTAAGTAACTTAATCAGTAGAATACATGGATTTATGTAAACGTCGGGAATTTCATCTCATTTCGCTAAACTTAGTTAAGGTTCTCCTCAGTCTTTTGTGTCTGTCGTGGTTTACGGCTAATGACTCGAGGAGCGAAGTACAATGTAAGTTGTGCCCGATAGGGAACAACTGCTCAGACAATTGACCTATATAACCTTTAAACAAGTGTGTATTCTTTTTAGTGTAGGCTTACCCCAAAACAAAACTTTTCGCGCGCTTTTCTGTAGTTTAGATTCCGGGAAAAACATTACATTAACGAGAAATTGTATTCCTCTATCATATACAAATTTTATGCAATACATGCCCCGAAATGGCATGGTATAGTACACAGGTTTTCTTCAAACCCCCCTCACCAACCCTCACGGCATCCTGGCTGTCGGGGCTTCGAGTCGCTGACCCCCTGTCGAGGTATCTGGCCCCGTCGGGCAAATCTTGGCGCCATCCCTGGAGAGATGGGAAGGTTTTCATTCCTACTATATGACCTGCATATGTGTTATGAATCAATGGACTTGAAAATGTAAGCCGGATTTTTTGAAGGGTGGCAACTATTTTTCAGGGGGAACGATTTTCACTCGGAGGGTGGGTCACCCCTCTAAATCCCCTGTGGAGAACACTGGGATCTGGTATAAAAAGAAGCAAGTTATAACACCATTTCGCATCTAAGCCATTCGAGACAGTAATACCCCTTCCCTGACGGCGGTTAGGAATGGGGACGATGAGTCGACTTTGCCCCCCCCCACAACGAAAACTTGGCTATGCCCCTGGTACAAGCTATTTGGTCTCCCTTTAGTCACTTTTCTGGCTACGGGCCTGGAGTCAACGATGGAATACTGTAAAAATCGACGGACGATACTCTCGGATTAAAGATTAAGTACCACAAAGGCAGTTTTGATTCAAATCTTCAATAGAAAGTGCACACGCGCACACAATAAGAAACGGTAGGGTAAACTGCCAGAGATCCTTTTGTGTATGTCTCCGATCCGTGTCAGAAAGTGCAGTCGCTACTCGACCACCGGTCAGTCGTAGCGAACATGAAGTAACTCACGGTGTAAGCCTCGACATATTCGACGTTAAAGTACCCATGGGCATTCCACCATTAGTTTGCGGCATTTGTCCTGTTACACTATTCTCGAGTTTTCGATCGTACCAAATGTACTTGCAAACAAAGACTGGTTACATGGTTTCACATGTAAACTCCGCACAATGCCGATTTTAACATTGAAGCATGCATGTGCCAAATCGCATTCCAGTACGCAAAAACTCTGGTGCCAAAAACACGGCATGTTTAATTACGAAGTGAGCGCATAGAAATTATTACTATAACATTAATTTGCTTTTATTTTTTTTTTATTTATTTTTTGTAGGCTTTTTATAAAGTGGGTATATGGTTTAAAAGCAAGTAAGGTCATGTTAAAAAAACGTAGCTGCAACTCTAGAATGACAATGGTGTTTAATCTTGCTTACCTAGAAGTGTGGGTTGAGGGTCCTCTTCAATGTCTGAACCATCTTCGTCAGTGTCTTGTGACTGTGTGTCTTCGGTGTCTTGTGACTGGGTATCCGTGTCTTAAAAAGGAGAATACGTAAACAGCATCACCTTCTGTCTTACAAACATTACGATACAATTATGCCTACATGATATCAGGAGTGATAACCCGCACAAAGTGTGAGTCAGCATTGGTTCGATACCACAACCGAATGATGCACGTCAGATGCAAAGATCGACTTTGCTTATTTTAAGTCAGACCCACATCTAACCGGTCCGGCGAAGGTAGGGGTTGAACAGAGGAGTAAGAGAGGAGCTAAGCTCCTCTCTTGCAATTTAAGCATCGCCCCTTTTAAATGAACGTTGCAACCAAAACCATCCACTCTCTCGCAAGTTTCGTGAAAGAAACCAATTTCGCGGAATCTCGGTAAATTCGGGGAATTAAAAGCCACGGTTAACTTGATGGAATCCCCACCTTCCGTATCAGGCGCAGAGTAGGGCCTAGGAATCCCCTCCGCTTGCAGCGAAAAGTATGAAAAAATAAATAAGGAAGTAAAATAAAAAAGGATAACGAAAGTTACATAGCAAAAAAATGAACAAAATTGTCTAAAAACTTCAAAGTTTTTCAAAGTATATATTTCTGAATGGGTCGGATAGAGCTTCTAGTCGAAATTATTTCTATTAAACATTCAATAAGTGGTTGAATACGAAAGGAAGGATACAATGTTCGAAAACGGATGAACAGCTGAATACTGATGCTGGATACAAGATCTATATACGTAAACATCATGATGTGTTGTATACGCTGGGGGCCGGTTAGCTGCATTGAAATGTACTAACAACTTTGTGTTAAAGGGTGGCATTTTTTTGAATCTACATGGACTGAGATGACAAACTTTCGTTTTTACGGGCTTTGCAGAATGATTACAGACGTCAGGTTGCAAGGTGACGTACTATCGTGCACAGTGGTACCGACTGGGGTGGGGGCATACAGCCGCTTGTACCCTCCATTCGACTTCCGAAAATTTCCACAAAGTTTCAAAATGAACTCAAAGACATTTAAGTCATAGATTTCTGAAGTGGTTAGGGAAAGATGTGCATGTTTTTGATTGAGTGATGAATTTGTTTTAATCATTTTCTATCAAAAATCATTTGAAAACTATCAAAATTCGCCAGGTCTTCGCAATCTATCTTAATTTAGGCTCAATCTGCGCGCTTTTACCCTCATTGCTCCTCCTAAATTGTATCCATACGGTCTCAAACGTATTCGCTTTATTCATGGGTAGGGTTCTTTTATTAAATCAATTGTTCATGTACATAGACGTGATTTCAGAAGAGCACAGCTCTGTAGGGATGTAAACCAAGGGATTTCGTTTCGCCTTCCACTTCTCCTGAAAACTTTAATAGTTACCAGGTCCACCCACATTCTAATTGGAGTATAAAGTTTAGGGGAATTGATAGTGTCTAGGTACAGAGTGTACGTGCAATAGTTAGTCATAAAAATGATTTAAAACGAAATTTCGGCGCGCTTCGCGCGCAACGGTTCCCGTTCACTACCCGTATTTCAATAACCTTATAACGAAAAGAGAACACTCCGCATATAACAATATTCTTTCTTAATTATCTTCACTTGCATATCGAGCCTAATGCTGGTGTCGTAACTTCGATATAACCTTAGATTTACCAAGACTTCATCAGGTATCCTTATAATAACCTATACTGAGCCATTCACATCAAATTTCATACAATAGGTGTTGTTATTGAATCTTAACCGTGTAACTTTAGGCCTAGCCGATTTCTGCGCTCTTAATTAATATATGCGACAATATTCCGAGAGCTTCCACGGAGGCTTCGCTCCCTGGACCATTACTGTGATACCGCCCCTGGATCCCGCCCCTGGACTCAGCCAGGGACACTAACGCGGGCCCTTGGACCCACAACGCTTACAAACCCGGGCTTCGCTCTCTTGTAGCACCTTCGGTGCCCAATGGATTTTCATCTTGGCCCCCTCGAAGTTCCTGGATCTGCACCTGTTCTATACCATTGTATGAAGAATGTCACCATTTACTTATATAAAAGACGGTATATAAAACTAAAGATGGCAAATTAATGCCTGTTGCAGTGAAGACCTCGTTCCTAGACATATCCGCCGACCGCACTTGCATCCCAAAACTCAAACCAGCATTTTGATTTTCCTTCAAAAATAGCACATCTTTAAATTAGCGACTAAAGGTCTACGGTTTGTTACGACACAGCATTATATATGCCTAGTCCTTGTTATGGTCACAGAACCGCTAACCTTCGTCTGTTCGTAGCATGTTTTTTTGTATACGTCCCCTTGTCCACCCTCTACATTGCAACGATTTTCGCCAAGATAGGTTCACGAGGTAGTATGCTTTTTCGGTGTGTAAACGACAAAACCAAATGCAATCCCTCCCCCTCCCGCGGGTTACGGATATTAGCTAGTCTCCAATTGTGTAAAATACTCAAATAGCCCATGGTGAGAAAAAATTGTATAGCCCCAACTGTCTTTTTTCCCGAATATCTTTCTTTTAAAATTCATCATTAATCATGCTGACGTCTTGACATATGTGCTGAGGATTCTAATTTCTGGGAGATTCATGTGAGTTCACGTGGCCATGTGCACCACTAGGGATTACAGCAAGTAAATTGTATCAACAGCCTTTAAAAATAGTGGAGCTGGGGGCACGGCCTTAAGTTGAACTTTAGAATTCAAACGCGAACGAAGCAGGCCCGCTGGTCTGTTAGTGTAATCTGATGCATATAACCAGGATTTAAGTCGACTCCATGAAGTGGCTGTTTCCCAACATTTTCTGTTTGGATTTCATGAATGAACTTACAATGAAAATTATCGTATCCAGCATGTGCTTACAGTGCTGTTTTTTCCTAGAAAATTGTCTGCGGGGGAGGGGGGTTGGGAGGGGACAAATGATATCACATTCCCTACATTTTCAAAAGTGGGTAAATATGCTCAATCACTACTCCCATGGTAGAGCCATTACCAAATATTTCAGGATGCTTTGAAATCAGAACACTAGCTTATGCTTCTAAAAACAATTATAGAACATAGAATCAGGATTGTGAGTCAAAACTCCTGGACTTATTTGATCGAATGACGGATTTCTCTGCCATAGCCCTCCGATAGCCGCGCATTCGGCCTGCTGATCGTATGACTCTGAATGGTCATCGAACCATGAGGGGGAGGGTCACAATGCGAAGTGGAGCTTAACTTTTTTCGGACGTTTTCTTCCAACGAAACAGCATGTAGGCTACGCCCCGGAGAGCTGAGAACCTCTTCTCAATTTATACTTGAGGTCTCAGACTTAATCTCACCGACTGCCGGACGTACAGTTTCATTGTCAGGAATCGTGACCCTCCTTCATAGTTTTAAAGTCAAGGAGTTTTGATTTGCAATCCTTACAAAACGACGTGGATAAAAATGCCTACTCTTATATAGTTAGATTCTAGACCATCATAAAACCATACGCTTACTTTGTTTTATCCGTATTTCGTTGAAAGGTCAAACACCCTGGACATTTTTACTATAAAAAGAGTAGGCTATAAAGCAAAGGGAAATGTAGCAGGGCCCAGATCAGAATAAGTAGACCCCGTCGTCCTAATTTTATGCACAGCTCTTTCTTATATTATGTGACAATATTTTTGTTAGTGAATTGTGTGAGTCGTAGAAGAATAACTCATTGTTTTATTTTTTACTGGTACGTCAAATGTAAAGAAGAGATTTGCAACAATCTCTGAAAGCAACTTCTGTGGGATCGGACTGCCTGTTGTTTTTAAATTCGAAGCAAAGAACCATAGCTTACCATTCAAAAGCCCTTGCACATATTTTGTAGTTCAGTGCCGTCCATACAAAGAAATCAACAATTGTTTAGACCTACGCGTTAATTTTAATTAGCGCTGGAAGCTGGCAGAAGAACATTCTGAATGCATTGGAGTTGAAATTGTACGATGCGCATGCAGAAACGTGATTCAACAGGCAGGAAATTTAACACGATTTTTCCTTCCCTCTCTGTCAAACTTAAACTTGGTCATGCGTTGGTGTCTGTTTCTTTTTGAAAAGATGAAACTTTTAAAATATCTTTTGGCAGTTTAGAATACCGTATTATGCATCGAAGGGCACAAGCAGTCGCCCAAAACTTAGTTTGAAAAAAAGCTAAATCTCACAAATTTCTTTTTATTTCTCCTCCAATGCAAGTACCTTTCGTGATGATATGTTAGGACTTAAATATTGTATATTGAAAGTACACCAAGGGTCACTTCTTGTACGTTTCACTATTTAGTGAACAAAATATTGTCACATGGTAGTTCTCAAGAGCTTTTATTAAATAGGTTAGACTACTACACTACTCCAAATTGGGAATAGTGCATTTTCCATTTACAAAAAAAAAAAAAAACAAAAAACAAACAACCACGGCTAAGTATGTTCATGTAATGAATAAAGCCTAAACCCTTAGCCTATATCGGTACCACAACTAAAATGGAATTCGAGCATCCTTATATTATACGGTTCCCTTCCCTTAACTTAAGTAAGGACGCTTCACACAGCACGAACCCGCAATTCGCTTCGTGAAACGTAGAAATTCGAAAATACAAACTTGGGAATGGAAATACTCACCTTCACTCTCCGTTTGCCATCCTTCCGCAACTTCACCCTCCGTTTGTTCTCCTTCCTCACTATCACGTGCTTCTCTCTCTAGATCTACTGCGCAACCAACTTCCACTACCCTCAGCGGGTTTGAAGAGGGACGATCCCCCAGAATAATAGCGAGCTCTTCGGAGAATTTCATTGTTCTTCTCTCTCTCCCGGAACGATTGTTGTGATCAACGAACTTCCGATATTCTTTTTTTAAGTTTTTCATTTTATACTTTATCTGGTTAACAGATCTTTTATACCCGCAATCCTCCATCCTCTTTGCAATTAACTTATAAATCTCCGCGTTTCTGGATGTTCCATCCATTTTATCAATTATGGACCTGTCACCCCAAATGTCAAGTAACACAAGAACCTCTCCATCTGTCCAGATATTTCGTTCATTTGACTCGGCAGCCATCTTTTCAATCTTTGCAATCTTTTCAAAATTTGTGATAAAAGTATACGAATTTCTAAACGGCAAATACACCAAAATGTAGCAACTGTGGTGTTGGTAAACTAGATATACAAGAACATCCCTGTGTAGAAAGCTAGGTGCATTGCATTAGACTGACGAGGACGGAACGATCATCAATCGGTCAACACCTCACCACCTGTGGCAAAATGTAAACTTTCTCTGCAGGGGTTGCCTCGAGCAAGCCCAA
>WURT03272842.1:0-25531 GCA_009936505.3 Holothuria glaberrima
TTTATGATTTGAAACTCAAAGAAACTTTTATACATGGTATTTATTTACCATAATCAGTTGATGTTTATGTTTTAGTAAAAGGATATTTCAGTTTAGTAGAGATTAGAGTAAAAAAAAAACTTGTCAGCATTATATTTCAAGGCAGATATCATAGCTACTTCTCATACATGGTGGGGGATATTGGTCCAGAACATTAACATTGTAGAGCCTTATGTAGTTCTCGATATAGCTTCAGTCTACCAAAATGAGTTCATCGAAACCTCAATGCATTTTTGCATTCTGGTTCTACCTGTAACTATTTGAATCCATTTGACATACTTCCCCCCCTCCCTCAAAAAAAGGGAACCAAAGGCCCATGTACACCCCTTGGCCAGATCTTCTTGAAGCCCATGCCATGTTTGAAAAGCCCATCAAGCCCACAAATATCCAATATGTACACAGATTTCTTAGACATACTCTGTTCAAAGAAGGCACCTTTTGTCACCAGTTACCACGCATAGCAGTACCTTTAACCGTGAAATACTCCCTTTAACTCTGTACAGGCCTCACTCACTATTTTTGACAAAAAATGATGGCACAAAACAAGCAACAGTGACAGTAGATCACCATACCTCTGTCTGCATCCCCCAGTCCCCTATTTAATGTTTCAGCACCCTAATGTGTTCAGACTTCAACATTTGGAGCAGGGTTTGTACCATGTAATTTTCTTGAGGATTGTAGTCACAGACTACAGTGTACCATTTGGGAATCACTTCTCCATGCACCTTCAGAGTCTCAGTGATATGACATGTTTTGAATTTGAAGGGTTGTTGTATTCTGCAGTTACTGATGTTTACAGCATGCTGGAAATGCCCTTAGCTACTTTTAAAATTTACTCCTTGCCATAGCAGGCTTATGCGGGTATCTTGGATTAAGCTAAGTTCAATGGAGTAGAGTAATCCAAGTAGTGTGTGTGCATTCACCTAAAGCAGGAAATGTCCACAGACCAGCACAGTGGAAGCAGTGTGACAGCATTCTACAATGAAGCTGAACAAAGTAACCACTTTGGCTTTCAATATTTCCTTTTTTCTCAGTGGGTGATTCAAGTTTTTGCAATTGAGCTAAGGGCACTTTCCTCCCATGAGTGACGGCAGGAGACCATTAACCTAGTCCTCGAAGAGAAACCCAGCAATGCTTATGCTCAACCTATTCTATACACTCCATCCATAAAGTAGTGACTTAAACTTAGAAGAAGTAGATAATTTTCACAATTCAGTGACTGCATACCTGTAACCCTTCCTTTGTGACCATTGGCTTCCTTTGCAAATGGTTACTGGCATGGTGGCCCCCTGAAATTGATGCTCCATAAGATTTGATTGCCGACATTTAGCCCAGTTGAATACTTCTAGGCCTAAAGTATTGTGGGAAATAGTTATATGCAAACTTTAGTGTATGTTTTTAAAGAAAATTGTTCAAGGACTCTACATTGATGCAGCCTTGTATTCTATGACCTGTACTGGACTGACTGCCAGGGTTCCCAAGTGTTTTGGACTGCAGGCCACTTTTACCCAAGTTTTTACCTTATAATACAGTACAGTTATGTTTATAGTCAGAACTCACTCAAATAGTGTTTTTTTTTATTTAATTTTAGCTGTGGAAGTATTCCACAGGCCACCAATTAATGTGCACATTGCTGGCAACCACTTGAAAACTTCTAGGTTCTAAGTACTGCATGTGTCCGTCATGTTGATAAGTTTTCAATCATGTAGGTTTTGGCAAGTGAACCCCTTTATGTATCTCAGTAAAGATGTAGCAAGTCAGCTATTGACCACACACATGCCTTTGCAGGGGTCTAAATTTAAATTTTTTGCCGCTGTTCCATGAAACAGTGCCTTTTCCAAAACTACTGTTCCCGATCAGATTTTACTGTTCCAAAGTTTCATATTGTAAAAGAGCATGTTCTTTTATGCAATGTGTCGGCTCTCCAACACATGCGCACACATACTCATCTTTACTTTCTCGTCGCAAGTTTACGTCTGTGAAATTGTTCTGTCTTGTCCTTTGCCGCACTACTCCAATGATCATTTCACACCCTAAGTCGAGCAATGCCAATAATGGTGCAAAAGTGAAGTTTCATAAAAACCTAAAAAGGGAGCCGACTGGCAGTCTGAGTCCGTTAGGGGGAGCAACCCCCCCCCCCATCCTTAACTGTATAGTAGCTCTGCCACTGATGACCTGTGCATGTGATTTGTGTCCCCAATTAAGCTCTCACACAGTTTGTGTTGATATGGCCTTAAGCAGTTAAAGCTCAGTGCAGGCTACCGTACTTGTGACGGGGAAGTGTGCTATAGACAAGATTTTTTTTTTTAATTGGTGGAGAGGTTAGAAGTAAAATGAGTAGAACAAGTTTTACTGTCTAGGGAAAGACTTGTTGCATTTTAAATCTTTCTGCTATTTTTATCCTTTCAGATTCATACTGGCCTTCAGCACAGCTACATATTACCAGCACAACCAAACTGTATGCCAACAGACATTCCCACCTTGCCAGGAAAGCTAAAAGAGGCTGGCTATGCAACACACATGGTTGGAAAATGGCATTTAGGGTTTTACAAGAAAGAGTGTCTACCTCAAAACAGGGGCTTTGACACATTCTTTGGTAACTTGAACTTTAATGTGGCTTTTATGTTTTACTCAGAACTCTGTCTGTGTAGGGCCCTGTTTCACAAATGCATTATCTTAAGTTTGATTAGTTATTAGACAATTTCTTGATTGGTCAAACTTATGTTCCAGCACAAGCCAGTATGAAACAGAGCCCAGGTTTTTCTGACTTACAGCATTTCTCAGGTTTCAATTTAAAAATTTTTTTTTTACTTTTATCACATGTATACCTAACATTAATAAGGTCAGGTAAGGTAGTTTCTGACAGGGCCAGTAGCTTAACAGCCTCACAGGCCTATCTGGCTAAAAGAAAAAAATATAATCAGAGCTGCATTTTGTTAAACTACTGTATCAGAATTTTTGTTTCTGAACAGATGGAACCAGGTGTTGAGAAGGGGGCTACCACCTCCCCAATTATTTTCAGTTTGAAGGTCTTTTGTCTTAAAGGGGCTGTAGCATCATCCCAAACATATTCAGGAATGTAGTAATATCTCTAAATACCATACCATTGGTGACTGCACTTTGATTGATATTAAGTCAAATAGTAGGTTCACTCTAGTTGGTCAGTGATGACTTGTGCAGTCAGTTGTGTTCCCAGTTAAGATCACACATAGTTTTGTGTTGATATGGCCTTGAGCAATTTAAATTCAGTGCAGGCTACTGTAGCTGGGGAGTACACGAGAAAGGGGGTTTGTGTTTGAATTGGAGGAGGGATTAGGAGTCAAATTAGCAGTGGGAGGATTCGTACTGTTTGTGCTGTCAGGAATGAGAATTGTTGCCCTTAAAATATGTAAAGATTTACTGTAGCCAAAACTCTGGAGTTGAATGGTTAACCCCTCCCCATATCGGAAACTTCTTGACAGTACTGAACTTCCCTTTGCATGTTGTGGTACTCTTTAATTTCTTTTTTTCTCTATTTATGTAGCTTGAGCAATTTTTTTGGCATATTGATAATCAAAAGTTACTTTGCTTCTGACATGAAAGTAATGTGCTGGATGCTTTATAGAGAGTAGCTTATGAATCATTTTTTTAACTGAGACTAGTGTTAGTCCTTATAAATCTATTTCGTTTTATTTATACCAGGGTATCTGACAGGTTCTGAAGACTACTTCACACATTTAAGGGGAGGTAATGCCCAGGACTTTCCTCCAAGCAAGCATTGGATGGGCCTAGATTTCTGGGACAATGATAAACCTTTCTGGCCAGGTGTCAGTAACTACTCGGTGTTTGTATTTAATGAACAAATCAACAAGATTATTGATCAGCATGATAAACAAAAGGTAACCATGGTTACAACACAGTAAAAATAAACCCCCATCCTTCTGTTTCTTGTCTCCCTCACTGATATTATCACACCTGCCAGCCTTTGTCCCTTATTGCACTAGTGCCACAAAACAGCATGATTCTTAAGTACTGCATGAGCTGCTCTTTCATATCATGGCCCACCTACACAAGGTTACAACAATTGTTTAGTCCCTTAAAGCCAGTCAAATCTCTCGCGATTTTTAACTGTTTCATAAACAAAAAAGTCAAATTTCCTTGCAAGCAGCTTCCAGATTTCAATTATTTCACGCATTGCACCTACTTTAAGTAATATCATCATCTTCACATTTTGTTAGTTTAGCTTAATTTGAACAGTATGACTTTTGCACTAGGTTTTGCCTCTTTGCAACCAACCAACATTCACTTGAACTATTAAATTTGTCTTCAAGGACACGTGTCCAATGTCTCCATGGCTTGTAAAAGGTAAAGGTGTTTGATAGGTCATTGGTGTGCTTGAAAAATGGAGTAAAAGCACCTTTGTTTTGGACCTGTATCAACCAGAAACATTATCATACATGTAATTGGGAGAAGTTACATCTAGAATTTGGTGTAAAGCAGTTTGACATGAAGACCTCTTTCATAAGCAAGTGATAAAGCACCCATTGCTTACAGCATTCAGACATCCTGATACATGAATAACCCCTAAGATTGTTATTCCAAGTATAAATTCACTTACACATGCTATGTTTTTGCTATTTTCATTGCTTTGACTGTCAGAACTTTAAAATTTCTTTGCTTGTTTGAATAAAAATCTCATCTTTTTCTCCCTAGCCCCTGTTTCTGTATGTTCCATTCCAATCAGTGCATGCACCTTTGCAAGTTCCTGATGAATATCTCAAACCATATAGTTTTATTAAAGATGAAAAGAGAAGGACGTATGCAGGAATGACAACCTGCATGGATGAGGCTGTGGGTAACATCGTCAGTAAATTAAAGTCTGCAGGATTGTGGAATAATACAGTGCTGCTGTTTTCAACAGGTTTGTCCTTATCAGTGTTTGCATGCTGTACATGAGCATGACTTGTATTGTGGCATCAAATCAAGAAAAATTTAGAAATAAGCATAAACTAGCAAAAAAGTAGTGAAAATCACAAAGACCTTATAGATTTAATTTTGGGTGAAATTAATATCATGGAAGAAAAGTGACTAAATGTAAATGACTGTGACATGCCACACCTTGTATTATCAAATGCCACACCCTGTATGGCAAAGTTGGAAGAGATGTATGAATCAATGAAATGTTAAGGTATGATTTTCAAATCAAATGTTGCGTTTTCCCTGTAAAGGGAAAATGCAGTCACCCCAATTTGGGTTAGTGAAGTAGTCTAACCTATTTCATGAATGGCTCTTGAGAATCATGTGATAATATTTTTTTCACTAAACTGTGAAATTCACAGGGAGTACTTTCTTGGTTTACCTTGAATTTGCAATATTTAAACCCTGAAAGATCATGAAAGATACTAAGAAGACAAATAAGAAGAAATTTGTGAGATTTAACTGTTGTTTCAAAATAAGTTTTGGCAGCTGCTAAATGCCCTTTAAATAAGCTGTTTAAAGGCATTATATTTTGGGAACAAATAGCATCATATGTTTCAGAATAAATCTCTGTCATAGCTAAGATGCCTGCGCTAGTAAGAAACGTCATAGAGGAACCTCCTAGGAAGTATTTCTTTTAACGTAACATTGGAGGGGAGGGGTAGTGAGACACTTTGTATACATAACACAAGGAGACTTTGTATTCATTATAGTTTCTGCTTAAGGTATGCATGAGTGTCATCTTCTGGCATCCTCTTACTTTTGTTCAGCCAGAAAAGGAGCAAGTATTTTCCGTTGGCTGTCACTTTAATGGTAGACCCTGTCCTTTTTGGTGACCGTGAAAAGAGAAACCTTTAGCATTCATGATGGTATGTGTATGTGTGTGCGTAGGTGTGTTTTGTGATGCTTAGATCATTAACATATTATCTTAAGAAGGTAAACTTCAACAGTTCTCATACTTAGTATGTTTCTGCCCTGCATTGAGAGAAAGAGCGCTATTATTTTTGGTGGGGGTCGTCTGGGGTCACCACAGGTCAAACTCTGAAAATCTTGTGAACACAATATCTTAAGAAAGGAAGCATGGCATGTAGATACATTATATGTCAAGAGGACAAATCTCTTTTGGTGAAAGTCTGTGTCATGTAGGGTCATTGTCCCAAGTAAGAAATTGTGAATACTCTTTGAAATAAGCATGTAGATGCATTATGTAAAGAGGAAGATCCAATTTGTTTTAGTGAAGATCAAAGGTTATTTGGGGTCATCAGAGGTCAAACTCTAAAAAACTTGTGAACATGATATCTCAAGTTAGGAAACATGAATATTCTTCATACTTTGCATATAGATGCATTATATGAAGAGGAAGAATGCTACCATTTTTTGTGAAGGCCAAAGGTCATCTAAGGTCACCAGAGGTCAATTTTTTGAAATACTGTTTACAGTAAGTAGTATGTAGATGTATTATATGTAGAGGACGAACCCTGTTGCTTTTGTGGAGGTCAAAGACCATCTGATGTTACCAGATACTTTATGCTTGGAAGCTCAAAAACTTAAAAAAATGGCTTTATTTACCATATTAAGTACAAAAATGTTGTTGATGCTATTTTTGTGTTTGGTGAAAAGTCATTGTAACTCACCATGTTTCAAATTTTGAAAACTTTGTTAATTATCTCAATGTAGAAATCATGAAAATTTTTCTTACATGGTGTGTGAATACATCACATTGATCCAAAACTGTTGGTTTAAGTAAAGCTACGGTCCACTGAAATGAATTTATTGAAACCTCAGCTCATTTTTGCATTCTGGTTGTTTTTTCTTGCAACCATATAGTCATTTCCAGCCATTTAGTCATTTGTTTATCCATATGGATAAGGTAATTCATATTTTTGTCCATTTAAGAATTGAGTAAATCATTAAATGAGACTTTTTGGATGCATTACAAAGTAATTGTGGAAAAACAAAACAATTTTAGTGTACACAGTCAAACAAATTGTTGAGGAAATGTAATTTTTTAATTTGTATCAACAGAAATGTTTTGCTGTTTCTTTATCCATAATTTCAATTGGTGTTGATGTCAATATTTTAAAAAGCTTGATCTTAGGTACATGTTTTGTGCAAGGGATTGATATTTGTTCTTAGGTACATGTTTTGTGCAAGGGATTGATATTTGTTCTTCATTTTTACAGATAATGGAGGTGAAGTTGCTCAGGGGGGCAACAATTGGCCTTTGAGAGGTTGGAAACATTCCTACTGGGAGGGGGGTCTACGAGGAGTAGGGTTCATTCACAGTGACCTGCTACCATCCAGAGTGAAAGGTACCGTTAACAAACAGCTCATCCATGTCAGTGATTGGTTTCCTACCTTGGTCCATGGCGTCGCCGGAATCTCTTTGAGTGATACAAAACTAGATGGCTTTGACATGTGGACTACTATCAGGTGAGAAAAAAGTGGAGATATGAAATACAAAAAATCAGAATGGAATTATTACAGCTTGCAAAGATGTGCAAACATTTAGGGAGATTCAAAAAATTGAATCACCTTCTCTCCCCCATATTTCTGCTTTCTCTACTATCTGACAGTGTTGTCCATTGATGCATAGTTGTAATCTGGTTTAAAGTTTCAGCCACTGTGAAAGCTGTCTCCACAAATTTAGAAGGATGTAATCACACTAACTTGATAAATCTAGTTGTATAGCATACACCTGTCAGACAAAAGGGACAAACCCTGATCTGATCATACATATCAAATTCTAAAAATAAATCACAAAGATGTAGCATTCTCCCTTGAATGCTTAACTTGTTAATAATATATTGTATGCATCTTTAACTGCTATTGCCTTGCAGATGCCAGGTTGTATGGTCCCTGTGAGATTGAGAACATATAGAAATATGGGGATCATAGCAATTGTTTATAAAATGCATAATTGTTAGTACCCCCTTCACTTTGCAGAGTCTGTTTCAAAGATCTCACTTTTTTTTTTGTGGCTTCTCTTCCATGAAATTGTTTACTCCCTTCCTTGAGCATCTTCCTCACAGAGCCTCAGAACTTCTTTATTTATGCACAAAACTGTTAACAAGTTCACATTTTGTATCAAAAGTGGTTGAAAACACTGACTATGTTCTTTTCCAAAGTTGTCAGTCTCAAGGTCTGAAAGCAGTTTAGGCACTGCAGACAGGTGTAGTACATTGCTCCCTCATTGTGACCACCCTTGTGTAAACTGTGTGCTGACTTAGTTTCAGCTCAGTAGAAACAGTATTTTTTGGTATCATAGGCAGATCAATATGATGGTTTCAACTTAGAAGTATTACCTCCAAGGGTCCACTGTAGTACTTCTAGCGTAAAAAGTCTTTGAGGCAGATATAGACCTAAAGACAGGCACTGGTTTTAGGCTAAGAGGAAATTTGTTTGTTCTTTACAAAGGTAAAGACAAAAACAGGGGGATGAATTTGGTGAGAAAAAACTTTGCAAAGTCTAGAAAGGATATGCAGATTATATTGCTGGTGTAAAGCAGTGAAACAAAATAAATACACCCAACATCATAATTAACTTCCGTACAACATGTGTTCGCACAACCCCAATAAAGATGATTATTTCATGAAATTAAAGATTGAATGATGTTACAGGGTAATGCATTCTTTCATCATCATGAAAGTAGAAACTTAACCTTGGGGAGGGAGTCAAAGGTCCATGTATGCTTTTTCAATATATTGCAAAGGACGACTTTTGCTAGTAGTAACATTTTTCAAGTTAGCCATTGGTTTGGCCAAGAAGGAGGCCTCAGAAGAAAGGTTATATTTTGTATGTTGGTGAAAATGATGCAAAATTGAATAACCCCTCAGCATTCTGCATGTTTCCTTAATTTTTAGCTCACACATTGTAGTACATGTGTGAGGTTATAAAATGGGACAGATGGTGTCAACTTTTTAATAAAAGTTTTCAGCCTTTTGATGTGTGGAGATTAGGCTGAAATTTTAGTATATGATTGTTTATCAGTAGAGCATTAACACTTGCCTATTTGCATTCCAATATACTTAAGTTACATATGGTTTTCAAGCTATTTTTGTAGGGCTGAGTTCACTGTGCCTGCTGAACAGGTAGCTGTTTATTCATTTTACTGATAGCAGTTTACTTGGTTGTGTGTTCAGCTGCTATCTTGCAAATACCTGTGCAGGCTGTTTTGAAATCTGCTCTAATTTTACACACATCAGTCTTCGTTCATCAAGTACCCTGTGTGTAATCACAATGCCTTGGGGATTACTTACTGTATTATCAAGGTTCTTTAAGCAGAAAGTTCCATGAAGCTCCCTGCATTGTGCCAGGGAGTTCCCTGGTTTGGCTTATAAGAAAGGAAAAAGGCCTTACCTGTTGTGGGGATATCTCCCATTTTGTTCCTGGATCAGTTGAGTTGCATGGTCAAGTAGAGAAATTGCAATAAATGTTTTGAGTTCAAGTGCAGTAGGAGCTTTTTGAGCATGTGTTTTGTTTTGATCAGTGCAAACCTATGCAGTGTTTACTTGTGGAGTTGTAGGTGCAACTAAACGCAATTCTTGAACAGTTTAGGTACATCATACGAATTGAATTTTTTTCGGTTTTGCTGCTAATTACATTTGATTTTAGAAAATATGCTGTGATATTTGTAGATCTGTCATTAAACTGTCAGTTGCAGTGGTTACATGCCTTAACGTGCTTGTGATTTTTCGGTTATGTTTGAGTTCTTTAATTATTATGCTCTTCTCGTACCTTCTGCCTTTTGCCTCTGTGGAAGCAGATGAGTAAATGATAAACTTTGGTTCTTTGAGTTCCTATTTTTAACAAACGGCAAGAGAAATTGTGTGAGCTGCACAACAGCATTGCTGCTCTAGTTAGCTTCTTCTCTTAATTCAGTAAATTATTATAGAAACTATAATTGTTTGTTTTGAAATTCAGGTCAATGAAAACATCACCTCGGTTGGAGCTGTTACACAATATTGACCCCTGGCCAGATCAACCACCAACATTTAATACCAATATGACAGCAGCTATCAGAGTAGGGGACTGGAAGCTCCTTACAGGTGACCCTGGTAAGACACTTTTTCTTTTTCCATGGTATCTCTTCAAAAGATATTTTTCAGCTTTTCCAAGAAGGGGTTGGTCCCCATATTTGTCCCAGTTAAAATTTGGAAATGTTTTTTTGTGGTAAATAATGCATTGATTAATCATACAGAGAAATGGCGAAGTAAGGAACAGATGTGATGTATTTATCAACTGGCATATTGGCACCTTGTTTAGCTGAGGTTGTTCTCAAGGGCTTGTTACTCATTGATGGTATTATAATGTTGGAAGCATTATAATAATACATTATAGCTATAAAACATGCGGATGACACGCAAAGGCTACCCGACTTTTTGGACATATGTGGTTCAGTGTCTGAATCAAAATGGTTTTAGCAAGGACCTTTTCAAATGGTTGGTGTGCCCAAAATAAGATAGTCTCACTACATTGTATATACTGAAACAAACAATGAATGAGGATAGGTTACAGTCACGGCCAGCTAAAAGTATAGATAAAACCTTCTCTTTACTAGAATATCTGTACACTGTTGGAAAAACATGCCATTTGTCACATACCACTCAAGGAAAAGAAAATCAACTATTTTATTAACTGAAATAACACCCAACCTCCTCACAACTGGATAACCTTACAAGTTTGTGCAACATTTTGTAGTCCTCCTGAATTTCTGGTCATCTGGGATTATGGGACTTCTGTTATTATCAGGTCCAGTGGTTGCAAAAAGACATGATAATCCCAACAAAATTGATGATCAAATATTTTCATTTTTCTATCTAAATAACAGAAAACTTTGAAATATATACTCCAAGTATACCTGTGAAAACATAACTATAACACACATTCTTCTAAACATCTTTGTACAAATTTTAATGTTACAGAAGTACCTCACCTCCTCGTGCTACCACTGATGTAAGTTATGGGTGGCACCAGGTAGGAGGTAGTTGGTACAGGATGCCATAGGTTTACCTCGCTCCTAGCAACTCCACAACATTGTCAGGGCTTTGCCCTCTTGGCCCAAATGCCTGTTGGGAGGTTGTTTTTCCTCCCTCCCATTTCCTCCCTCCCATAAAGATCTTGCTAAATGTATACTCGCATAAAATTTAAACTGAACTTCTATCTGTTCAGTGGTTAATTGTATACTGATGGTTTTGAAGTTTCTCATCATCTTTCATTGTTTATCTCATTTTCTGTCATATCAATTGCCTGCTTGTAAACTGGGACTGATAGTAAGAGCTCTGCTTCTTCAGTCCTCCACACCATCTTGAAAAAATGCTGTATCATTGTATATTTTGTACTGGGGACATAAATTCAAAGTGAAGTCTCTATTTTATTTAAAGGTTCTGACAATGGGAAGTGGATTGCACCTCCAGACTCCAACATTAAACCTCACCTACCTCTCACTATCCCAGGTAAGAAGGTTTGGCTCTTCAACATCGCAGCTGACCCCTATGAAGAAGTGGAATTGTCCAGTCAGTATCCTGAGGTTGTGAATTTTCTTCTAGAGAAGTTGGCTGCTTACTATGAAGATTCTGTTCCTGTAAGATTTCCAAAAGAAGCATGGGAGGCTAGTCCGTCATTACACAATGGCCTCTGGGGCCCTTGGGTATAACCTTAGCTAATAGCTGATTAAAGGTACACTGTGGTCAACAGTCTACAACCCAATTCTGGGTTTGTGATGGGTATGCTAAAGGGTGCCAGGTGCATGGCGGTCTTGAAAAAAGTTTACAAAATAAGAAAAAAAGGTATTTTTCTGTGTATTAAAAGCTTCCATATTTATTTTATGTTAATGTAGTCTGTTGTGCATCACTGCACAGTGTACATGGTACAATTTCCACTTCCAGATAGGTCTAACATATTCCAAGCAATAATATCTGAGAAAGTTGGGAGGAGGGGGAATCGGGCAGTTTGGAGGTGGTAGGACAACATGTTTAATTGTAGGATGTCTGGGATTTTCACTTTGTCATTGTCAAACATTATCAAAAAGGCTGTATTTCTGTATTCCCTATAAAAAAGAAAAGTTACTTGGGAAATGCTGTTCCCAGCTAATTGTGCTGCATTGACAGGGTATGCACCTTCTTCCTTGTTTTTATGCAGAAATGCATCGGCTGGACTTTGTTTTAATGCCAAATGTGTCTTGTTTCTGTATCAGGTAGACAGATTTATTTAGTTTTGTAGGTTCAGCTGACTTTCAAAATCATGTTAAAACAATGAATGGGATAATTCTATACCTGTAGAGAATAAATTGTATGATTTTGTTTTAGTTTGTACAAATAATTATGTTACAGGTGGGGGAGGGGGATCATAAATATTTATTGTGCAGATAAATAAGAAAAGTTCATTGATTTTGTGTTGTGTAAAGTGAAATGTTGGCTATTTACTGTTATGTTATGAGGTAGGCAGAGTTTTATAGTAGGTTCAACTTACCTTTTCAAATTTGTGTTTGGACAATGAATTGATTACTTCTATGCCCTCAGATAAATAAATTGATTTTTACTTTTTAAAAATAATGTGGTTAAAGGCAGGGGGATCAAAACATTTGTTGTAAAAAGGTAGCAGAAAAAAGAAAAGTTGGTTGATTATGTGTTCTGGACAGTGAAATGCTGGCTATTTACATAAATAAGGGAGGATCATATCCAGTTGAGGATGATGAACTGGTGATGTGAGAGTAAGTGACACAGTGCAGTATTGTTCAGAAAACGTCTTTCCATTTTGGTTGGTGGTATACAGCCCTCTTGTAGGGGAGTCTGGAAACCTATTTTTGTTGCATGGCATCACACAATCTTAAACCATACTCTCCTAATAAGAAGGCTGCATTGTTGGCATTGAGCATTTTGGCAAGATATCTTTTGCATTCAATTTCCATTTGTAGTGTGATCACCCCTTGGTAGTAATAGGCTGGCTCCTACGTGGACAGAAACTTCTTCAATAATTTTTGTATTCAGAGTGGCTCATTATTCTCCTCTTCTTTGGCATGGGTGATACCATAGTCGTTAGCAGGTTGACTGCTTGTGTCTGCCACCATAACCTCTTTCACATCAATATCTAAAACCTCATCTAACTAACTAACCACATCAACATCTCAACATTCTCTTTAGTTTTGAACAAGACTTTTTCCTTTGGTTTCATTTCATAAGCCAATGGGACTACTACTTATTCCTCACTGTCATTTATTACCAGGACATTCACCTCTTTTGATGTAGAAACAACACATCCTTCCAATACCTGGAGATTAGTCAATTTCCCCTCTACCTCAACCAGCCTGGGTTTGATGTCCATATCATCCCCAGGGTTCAACTTATCAAGTGATAACCCTCTCAGTCCAAGCCAGAATTACTTCAACATGTGCATCAGTCACCAAACTCTGTTTTGTTGAACAGGATGTTCCAGCTCTGTTGGAACTTCATGATGGCCTAGTGATATGCTGAACCTGGTGCTTTCTTCTCTGCCTCCAGCTAAAGACTTGAATGCATTATACCCCAGAAATGCTGGAATTTGCTCCTGTCTCCTTCCTCCAACCATCTCTTGAGGTGTAGTCACCCCACCCTATTTGAGAACCCTTTGTAGATAGCAGGAACCTCTAGGAACCCTTCCACAGGGATTGGAACACACCAACAATCTTGATACCCCTGTGGACCTTCCCCATTGGATCAGCACCATCTGCCAACAGAAGGGATGATGGCCACTTGTGCACCTGTATCCACCACACATCCAAGTTTAACCCCAACAGAGTCTAAGACCTCCATTGTACTTGGTGATACTACCACAGTTGCCTCTCATTTGATATCATTTTCTTCTTCTCCTTGATATACATTTGTTTGAGAGTCAAGGTTGTCTTTGGCCACATTGTCTCTTCTCCCACTCTTCACTGTTCGGCGGACCTCAACAGTGGAGACCCTTTCTTTTCCTGGTTGAGATGTTGGCCTCTTAATGCAGGGTTTGGCTTCTGGATAGTGCATTGTACATTCTAATATTGTGATGAGTGATCTTGGTTTAGTATTGTCTTTTGTTTGTGTTAAATCGAAGCTATTGTCATATTTCTGTCACTGGAATGCACAGAAAGCCCAATGTCATTGAACTTTATGTAGGGAGCAATAAATCAACCTGATCCGAGGATTTGTTTTGATGCAGTCGTTCCCGTGGTTTTTGCTCTGAAGACAGCTCGCTCAGTTTCAGCTGCATTAATCTTTGCCTTATTCCCAATGTCTGTCCTCTTTGTTTAAGGCTCAACTCCTCCAATTCTAGAGCTTGCCATTCTCTAAGTATCTTCTCAACTGCTAATCCTGCTTTTATTGCTTCCACATTCAGTACTATTCCATACGCTACCATTGATGATGACATCCTGGATTCAGGCAGGCTAGCCAAGTCGCTAGAGTTCACGCCGTTCATATAACCTGACTCTATTTCATCCACCCCCGTAGTCGCTTTATCCTAAAAAATCTCTTTGGTGCTACCAGCAAAATACAGGTCAGCTTTCTCAGTTTCGTAATCATCTGGTAATAGCGACCTTATGGTGTCATTCACGCTCTTCATTTCAGCTAGTCCCGTAACAACTGCAGTTATTTCGACTTTGATGGCTTCAATGTTGCTGTCCAGTAGCATTTATTCACCTATTGAATTACACAACCTAGTTATTTTCGAGTTTATCCCAGCACAGGATTTCTTTTATTCCTTAATGTCCTAGATTCCTTCACCTTCCAACATCATATCTAGGCAATTGTCGTTGAACTTTATGTATTCAGTTTCAAACATAAATGGAGTTCTTACTCTCTTCATCGATGCTGCTCAAGGTCAACCTGGCACAAACATTGCCCAGCACCCTCTTGAATAAAGCTTTAAAGTCGACATGTTTTCAATGATCATCCCAGTTTGCAAATTCTGTGTATCATTGGAATGTGTCTACCCATTCTGCCACATCTTGTCCAGCTGTGCCTGTAAATAGAAGAGGTTATAAGTGTTGTGATTCATGTTGATTACAACAAAATGATAATCTGTAGGTATTGGTACTGCAAAATATGCAATTTCTCTAAGGCTTTTTGTATGGCAAACTAGGACATTTATCTGCATTAAGAGAGGTGGAGGGTGTTACATGACCTGTTGTTTCTGCAGCTTTATCATCAACATCATCAGTTGGCTATTAAAACTGTTGACCTAACATTTCTACCACCATCTTTGTTGCTTGAAGGTCCTGGATGAAGACAGAATTGCTCGCTTGCATAATAGTCACTGTCTCGAGGCTCATATGATGGGTCATCCTCACTTTCAGACTTGTCTTTTTCTACTTGACATCAAAACATAGATGTAAATGGAAAAACATGTTCAATACCCTTGCATCCTGAGATAAAGTTTGTTTGATAAAAAATATTTGTAGCTATGCCTCACAAACAAAAAAATAAAATAAAAACTTACATTTTAGAAATATGTGTGACTGTGCATCAAACAGTGTGTGTTCAAAAGTTTGAATTTATTCATTCCAATTACTTGTACTTAGGCCTGTGGTAGACCTTGAATGCTGCTCTTAAAAAATTTTCCACAACATACATTCTGTGATTGGAATTACTTGTAGTAGTGGTACATTGAACCCACCATATTGGTGGTCTGTGGTCACATTCATCTGGCCTCCAGCATTGGGTTTGCTAGATGTTGAGAGCTATCAGGAGGCTCTTTTTAGGGGGCTGCAGCTTTTGTGCTATACCTTTGGATTGCTCTGCATCTTGGTTGTCCTGTGTCTGATTTTTCTTCTGATTGGGAGTCTTGTGTTCCTCTCAAGGTTGTAGATGCTTGTCACTTCTTGGGGGTGACATATGACATTTCTGGTAGCCTTGATGATTACAATTTAGTGCCAGTAGTTTTCTGGTTGGTACTCTTAGTGTGTTGAGCCAAGAAGGGTGTCCAAACTTGGCCATTCACTCCCCATTTGTTGGACCTTTGAAGGATGGATTTTTTCCTCAAGTTTTGCCCTGCCTGCCTGCCTGCCTGCAGGCTCCTCCATTCCTTTTCTTCATTTCTTTTTGTGTCAATTGAAATCTCTTTATTGGGATGACCACTTGCGGTGCGCCTGATGGCATCATGTTTTCTCGTGCTGCTAATACAGTAACAGCAAGCAATCTATTTCATGGTTTTCAGAGAAGTGTATATTCAAGTCCTGCCGTCGATAATACCTACTGCTGGATTCCCTGCAAGTATACTCTAGGTTGTACTTGGTCTCACCCACAATCTGAAAGAACAATACAAACATGAAATGTTTTTCTAGTCTTGTTAAAACCCTTAGTTGATTTTAACCTGCCTCAACTTTCTCCTTAAACTTAATTACGATTGTCACAGAGGGTGTGAGGTAGGTTCAGGACAGTCCTTTCCATTGTATGCCAAACATATATTATATTCAAAGGCAGCTTCAACTGGTCATTTCTTCCATGCCCGTCTCTTTTGGTGAGCTTGCCCTCCTCTGGGACTACCTATTACTTTATAACCTAAATGAGATGTTACTGCTGTTTGGGTTTCTCTGCTATTTTATACATTCTGTTCTTGGTGTTCAGATATGCAGAACTCTGCATATCATCACGGTGTGTTACAGCATGTGTTTTGGTTCATACACATCCCAGGGTATCCGTCACCATTGTTGGGGTCACCTACAGAACGTTGCAAGTCTTAAAAGGTGGTGAGCCATTCTTTCTTCCTAACTGTGCACCATACCTAATCCCCTTGTTACTAAAGCACATTTATGTGATGGCATCCCTGTATTGTGATCTCCATAAATAACTTCTAGTGTGTCCTTGAGACTGAACACTTTCTTGAAGAAGCTGAACATAAGATTGTTAGAGGGGCATGTGGTTCCTTTAACCACACCATCGAAGACAGCATTAACTCTCTACATGGGTCTATCAGAACACACATAACAGTGTGCTTGCCTATGTCTTTGCCGTTTCCAATCACCTACTTTGTTGGTTGCCATTTTCCTTTAGTTGTCCTTTGATGAGCACACTGCCCTATTTGCAACTTCCATTTACCTCTTTAGACCTTCATTCATATCATCCATCTTGCATTTGTTCTTGGGTGCAACATAACATCTATAAAAGTAAGTTTTTCCTTTGTCCTTCTTCTCTCATTGCTGAGTGCAAAGTAGAATCAGATTCAGCTTGAGTATGAATTTCATTTTATTTTTCCCATTATTGATATTAGCCTGGTGTGGTTTGAACTGCCATACCACCACTGGTACTCATCTTTTTCCTTCTAGTCAACCTTTGTTGTTGGGGCACCATTGGTGTCTGTCATGGCTGGGTCTTCAACTGGCTGGTGAAATGATGTATCACTTGGTGCCATCCATTATAGTTTTAAGTTTTAGGAATACATTGCAGCCATCACCAATACCACAGTACTGTATTTAAGGTCCCACACTAAGGGTAAGCTGCATTAGTGACAAAAGGGCTAATTTTGTTAAATTATCTCCAGCATATGCATGGTATCGTAGTGTCTCCTGTTTAGTTTGTTATGGCAATGACAGGAAGCACACCACTAATTCAAGGGGAATCCCAGCGGAATAGGTTACCCTACGAATTAAGCACCCGAGAAAAACTTTTTGGGGGACCGATTAGACCATGTTAATGAAACGATGTGTTCAATTTGTGATGTGTATGTGGTAGAAAAGTACTTGAAGTACTCATTCTGCAAAAATAAAAAAAACTGAAGGTATTTCAGGCACTATTTTGCAATATATCCTTCCACGATGCAAAACGGCATTTGAATGAGTAAAAAAAAAAAAAAAAGGGATGAATGAGTAAAAAAAAAAAAAGGGGAACCACCACTCTATTTTACAGGCCCTTCTAGCTCAAAATCTTAATGGTCATGGTACACAAATTCGAAATCGTTGTGAAATGCCTACTTGTAAGCTTTCATATGTTGGGTAGCTTGTGCTTATTGAAAACTTCTACAAGGGTCCAGGGGCCACGAAATGGACCCAAATTAGTGTGTATTAAAGTCAATGGAGGAATAATTGGTGGTGTGCTACCTGACATTAAACATATACTTGTTTTCTGCAAGGGTACTGGAGCTATTGCCACCTAGGGAGCTACTGACAAGGTGTACGTTATATGCAGGAGTATGATTCTTAACTCAACAAATTCACTACCTGTCTTTGCCAAAGAAGAAGAGGTAGTTGCCCATACCTTCAGGATGTTTGTCTTCCCTCTTCTGACCTTCTGAGCTGATGTTCTCTCAACATACTGTTGCAAGAATTCACTTTTGCTAAACTGTTTAGTTGTGAACAGTCCATAACCTACAGAATACAAAGATAAGAAATCAGTGAAGTATTTTCCTCCCCTTCGCCCACCCTACTCCCACACATTGGAACATCGCAGTGATGTCCAAAACCCAACATGTTTGTATCTATAGAAGCTACAGTACTAATCCAGATTGTCGCTGGCAAATGTTTTCTATGATCTGTGAATATCGTTGCATGTTAAAGCTCTTCGGTTTTGTCCTTTTTAGGTAGTCCAAAATACCTTCAATTGGTGGTGTGCTACCTAACAATAAACATTATAAAGCAACAAATTATTATTGCATTTAATACTATGTACTTGGCTAGTTCAAGGCCATTGGAGCAGGGGGTATGGACTGGGATCTATACCAACCCCCATTCCCAGCCTGCCTTAGTAATTTTCAGTTTGAAGTTTTGCTTTAAAAAAACCATTGGCTTTGCCTGGGAAAGGCCAGAAATAACCCTAAAAGTGCCAAAATCAAGGAGGATGAAAGATTTCAGCCCCCCTCCATCACATCACAGACAACTTCTGACAGCCCGATTGTTCGCCCAGTTACATTTGCATTTTTTTTCACTGCAAGGAATAAAATTTCCAGGTTTAGAATGCAGTTTGCTATCTGAATATCTCAAACTGCTGCAGATTCATTTTTGGTATGACTAACTGCATTACTACTGTACACAGTCATATGCCAAAATATTTCCTGACCTACCAACAAAAATCTTAACTGGAAACTAATCTCGTCAAATTATAAACAGTGATCCTTGAAAAGTTATCAAAGACACTGTTGTGTTCCTTGTAGTACAAACTTATTTGTACAAAAATTAAAATAGGTCTGCCTTGAAGGATTTGTATGTTGAAGGATTATGATAAAGTTTTTGTTATGTGTAGAAATTGCCTACATTCAGCTCTCATAAACATTTTTGAACATTTGCTTGTTTTTTTGAAACCAATTCATGGTTTGGTTATGACATGAAAATAATTTCAACTGTAAAGTGTGCATTTTACAACAAAGTTTATTTGGGAGTGAATCTGTGGATACTCCCAGATGGTGTATAGCCATAAGGAGACACTTGACTCTTGAAAATTCTTTTGTGTTGGTAAAATATTTTGTGATAAGGTCACCCTGTGTCACAAAGTATCTGACACTGATTTGAAGGAAGTTCCAGGGCCAGGGGCAATGGGGTATGGGGCAGCAGAGAATATGTGTTGAAAAATGAGGCTCATTTGAAAGATGTACTTGTGGAAAACACAGGATCAAGCCCCCTTGCCCTTATCTTGGTCTACGCCATCATATGTCCTATGTCTCAGAACGAACTTTGAATGAAAATTGTTTTTCTGCCCTGGTTACACATTCCAACTAAGGTGATGTAGAGATTAGTTATCATATATTATGAATAAGATACTGAGTTTGTGTAAATTAATTTAATTGCGTGAGGTCCCTTTATGTCTATAATAACTGGCTGACCATTGACATCATCAAAATTATTAAAGGGCAATTCTCGTCATACCAGACAGTTCCAATTCTCCCAACTATGCAATTTGTAGCACCTCCCATGACTGTGTAAAGCTCCTCCTTGTGCAGACACAAACGTATTTTATTGCTTGAGGCCATGTCCTGTGAGCATACAAGGCTATAATGTTTAATCCATTCGCTCTCTCTCTGCTTTGTATTGAATGTGAGCTTCTCTGAATGTATGGAATTTTCAAACTTTGATGCCAATCAAAGAACAGTCACCAACAGAGAATTTTTAATATCCCACACTAAAAATATACTTTGAGGTGACGAGTGTTGTTTGTCGTTAATGCATTTTCATTATCAAATGAATCGAAAAGTTTTGTTTATAAATCAAGGTGGAATGTAGATGTGAAGTTTGGCTGAAGAGAAGCTGTTTTGTACAATATATGAAATATTTTTTTGTCTGTGAGGCTTGCTTCAAATGGGTTGAATTACAAACTTGTACTGAATACGTAGTTCTTTCAATGTTGTTGTGCATGTTCAAAATTTTATACACAATTTTATATCTTTATTAAAATTTTTCAAAGTAAACTTGTTTTGCTCACGTTTTTTTTATTATTTCTACTTGTCTAGTTAGTGATAACCAATTTGAGAAGTAAATTCTCATTGACCTCAGATCATTAAAGTTCTCTCAAAGCTTACTTTTAGTCCCGCCTTCCATCTCATAAGATGGTTTTATCACTCCCATAGTTCCATGGGTTCAAAGCTACTTATGTACCCCCTGAAAACACTGCAGTAGAACTTATGCCAAATAGGAGATCGCGATGCATCACGGGAAGGAAAGTTCCGATCTGGCATTGAGATGACCAGCCTTCTCCATGGCGACGATCTCCTTTGGTGGTCTGTTCATGGAATAATCCCTCCCAGAATGCAGTTTTGAAGCGCCCTCTTCCTATTTGGCATAAGGTCTATAGCTTGTCAAACTTTCCCACACAGTTGACTGAAGAAACTGAGATTATTTGATAAACTCCTCGGCTGAGTTTCTTTGCAAATGAAACTTGCTGCTATGCAATAGTTCAGTTCCCTTTGATCTATATGGCACTGCTGCCAGTGACCAATCAGAATGGCTTATGTACAGGTACATTTGAAGGCACAGCTTGAATTTGCCCTATTTTTGTATCATTCAAATACTATAATTAAGTCACATTTAAGGGATGTTTCTGATTTCGTTGATGAAGTCTGCCGTAAAATTCAGCACCCTTTCTGCCCTTTTAACAACCAGTCCTAATAAAGACAGCCGGGGCCACCAGGAATAACAGCCCTGTTAGGTCCACATTTGAGGGACGAGTGTATTTACTACCCACACTTTCACAATCATGAATCTTTAGCACCTTCCCCTAAGGTTGGGAAGAGTGGAGGATCATTGCTCCACACCACTGCTCGACAGCTGGACTGAGCAAAGACTTAAAGCAAGGTAACTTCCTGAACCAAACATCTTCCTGATTCTAACGACCAGAAATCAAATTGAATGTTAAAATCATCACCAATTTGAATTTCCCTGAGTACCGCTGGAAACACGGCGAGGCAGCCATCACTTAAGCAAACTTGAGTCACTGGAAAATTTCCGTGCGGTTCCACTGGGATTTTATTTGGGCACCTCTCAGTGCTTTGTAACCTCAAAGTCATTACCAACCTGTGCAGGCGATGTTTTCAGGGACCTGGGGCACAGGGATCCCCTCGCAGCGAAAGAAGGGGAACGAAGAGGAAGAAATAAACGCAGTTTCCAAAAATTGTTTAAAACACATTATTCTGTGAGGAGGGGGGGGGGTTGGTTCGTACAGTGAAATTTTTTTATTAAATATCCATTTAAGATGATAACGGCTAGTTAGAGGCATGATGCAGCGTACTAAAATCAGCTCAATTGCTGAGCAATGGTTTTAGTATACAGGTCTATGGACGTAAAGTTACTGATAAACTTGGGCATGGCTTGTACCAATAAATTTGTGTGATGATAGAGTTCAATTTTCTGCCATCTAGGGGGTATGAGATACCAAATTATTGCCATACAGGTGTACAAGAATGATGACACCATTTCCGCACCCAGGCTGACACAGGGACGTGCCGCTGTTGCGCCCCTCCCCTGGTATAGCGAATCGTTTAACAGCGACAAAAAATGACACTGGCACAAATTGCATAGGGATGTGTGCCCCCTAATAATTTCCCATCAAAATTTAAAACGATGCAAAAGAAATTAAAGCCAAAGATTTCTATAGAAGGTGGAATGAGTGTCTTTACAAATGAATGTTTGGTGTAGTTTCATTGTTTTCTATCATAAATATTTTGCATATACCACATACCAGATAAACTTTAGGCGTACAACGAAAGTAAACACTTTCTGGCAAAAGTTATTTTATGAGAACCTCATGTACATCCCTAGCTTCGTATTAGCATTAAAATCGTGAAATAAGAGCAGATTCATCCCCTCGACCTTAACAGATGCCATTTTCTGGGTCTGTGGACACCTCATTGCTCAGGGAGTTCCCTCACCAACGGCACCTGCAAAGCTGAAGAAATATCCGTTCATTTGTGGAGCCTAAACGCCTTTTATTGCAATGTGAGGGGATGTAACCATTAGGAAGGGAAACGTTTTGCGTGTTTTGTGTGCGTATACACGCTTGTGGGAATATATAGTGTGACGTTGTTTGAAACTTTTCTTCTTCTTATCCTGTATTTTTACGGCCTTCTAGCACTACTGCATAGATCATCTTAGCATCAGTGCTTTTTCCCTGTATCGGAAATTCCTTATGTAAGGGAATGCGACCTCGTCCAACGGAGAAGAGGTGGTGGGAGGGCCAGACTGCAGCACTTTTTCACGAAATGTACATGTTTGCCAGAGTATAGTATATATTCCGTCGGAATGGAAGAGGCAGCCCCTGCCTTAATTGTACACCATGATTCTTTCTAAGGGTGTGGCAGACAGATCTGTGGTGACTGGTGACCTATTCATGTTCTTCATAGTCTCCCTCAAGACCGTAGTGTAAATTTGTACACACTAGAACCACGTTATCGGGACTTACTGTGAAGATGCCCTCTGGTTGTCTTCAAATTTTTGTTCGATACTACGTTAGTAATGAACGAAATACTCGAGTATGTACAGTCTAGTTGACAAGCGAACTCATTTTGAAAAAAAAAAAAAAACGAGATGCGAGAAGTGAAAATTTTACCAACGCCTTGACCAGTTGACCAAGAGAGAGAGAGAGAGAGTAGTTCCAGAGAACTAAAGCCTTTGCGTTGTCAGCTTGTGTCCATACTATGGTTACTCCCATATGTTAAAAGTAGAACTGTGGTGATTAGTTTTCAAAGTGTTGTTTCCTGAAATGCAAATGGTTTGGGATACATAACCACATTTTTGCCCTACTGGGCCTCAGCATGGTCGACGCCATATGGAACAATGGTGATGGGGACATGTCCTGTTTGTTTGTCCCAGACTTTCCAGCTTCACATATGAAACAAAAGTTAACATATGTTTGATTCTACGGGAAATAATGGCTGACAACAATCGATTGAAATGGTTGGACAACGCCTCGGTTTACACCATGGAGCAACCAGGGCCCTTTAGCGGACCCCGGACCCAGTCTCTCTATAGGGCTTGCATGAGTTCTGTTCAAGGTTATACCCTCCCTTCCTCTTCTGTTAGGCTCTGGAGGAAGCAGACATGCACAACAAATTTGTGTTCTTAGGCCCTAACGCGGGTCCCTTGACCCAATTCGTGTAAACTGGAGCTTCGTTCTTATATGGTTCACCTTCGAAAATTGGTTCCGCTTTTGGCGTTGTCTTTCCTACCCTGATAGGTAAGTAGAACACACTTGGACTTTTGTGTCTTTGTAAGTCCTTGGTTTACCCTTAACATATAAAATTTACGATCTGAAACATCATGAAATATGCTTGTGAGAAAAAAGAGAGGTTGAAAGATATTGCTGATGTTTTAGGTGAAGCTGGACCAACTGTTTTGACAGTTGTACAGGCTTATAGTCGGCTTGGAGCCAAGGGCGCCGCCCGTATAAAAATCTTGCCTGTAGAGAATTAAAGGCAAATTACTCTTGCCGTAGCATATCTGGCCCGCTCAAAACTATTCCATCCCTTGTCATGGTGAGAAGGAGAACCCTATTGTTTTTGGTGGGGGTTAAAGGTCATTTCAGGTCATCGGAGGTTAAAATGCGAAAACCTTGTAAATGGCTTGTAAACACGATATCTCATGTTGAGAGGAAGAACTCTATCGTTTTGGTGGAGGTCAAAGGTCATCTGAGGTCACCAGAGGTCAAAAGCCGAAAAACTTTGTAAACACGAAATCTCAAGATAGGAATGACCGACACTTTCCATATTTGGTATATAAATTTGTCATGTTAAGAAAAAGAGCCCTATTGTTTTGGTGAAGGTCAAAGGTCATCTGAGGTCACTAGAGGTCAAAAGCCGAAAACCTTGTAAACACAATATCTCAAGGTAGGAAACTTGGATAGATATCATATGTAGTATGTGGATGCATTATGGTGAGAAGATGAACCCTGTTGTTCCTGGTGGAGGTCAAAGGTCATCTGGGGTCATGGAAAGCAAACATTGAAAACCTTGTTAACAAGTTATCTCTTGGCGGGATAGATTTCATAACTGTTATGTACATGCCTTAAGATGAGAAGAACCATGTTGTCTTTGATTGAGTTCAAAGGTCATCTTGGGTCACCTGGGGTCAAAGTGTGAGAACCTTCTTAACACGTACGATTTCTCAATGTAGGAAGCTTGGGTAGATTTCATACATGGTACATGGATGCTTTATATTTGGAGGAAGAACCGGTTTGTTTTGAAGAGGTCAAAGGTCATCTGGGGTCATTAGCGGTTGAAAAGCAAAACTTCCCAAGAAAATGCCAACATTTTTCAATGGCTAGGAATCACTAGGATGCAGTATATAAACCTCTATATACGTATATACATTGGAAGCAATTAACCCGGGTTCTCTTTCAATGAAACTGGCCTATTTTTAAGTTGTATTATGATAAAGTCCAATAATACCAGGACCGTAACCTGTGAGGGGGGCAACTGCCCCTGAGATTTCCTAATCGAAGATGAAGGTTGGCCTACTTGAGAAAATATACTGCCATGCTGAAAATTTCATTCTCAAACTATGATATCAAGGCCCCAAAACCTGAAGAATCGCATATGGGTTCCTTATTTTCCCAATTTTTTTCGGGGAGGTCCCCGGACCCCCGCTGTGGATACATTGTTATGCGGGGTCCTCCTCCTGACTAATGAAACATTTTTTTCTCCTACAAGATTCATCACTTGAGTATACCAACATATACTTTGGCTAAAGAGAAAATAGCGTGTGATTACCTTGGAGGAGCGTGGAGGACCTGGAGGAGGCGTGGTGGCCAAGTGCGAAGGGCTTCGGTCTCGGAATCTAGAGGTTTCGGGTTCGAGTCCTGGTCTGACTGCCATGCTGTGACCTTGGACAAGGCACCTAACTCCGACTGCTCCTCTCCCGGCACTCAGGTGCTAATTGGGTATCTGCGCGGTGTAACCTGTCATTTAGCACTGATCTGTAGCTACTGCTTTACCTATGTAGGCCTATGTGTGGGAGACGAGTTACACTGATGACCAGGGTTAATGGAATGTAAAAGCGCTTTCGGTATAAAGCGCTGTATAAAAGCTGACCATTTCTTCTTCTTCTTCTTCTTCTTCTTCTTCTTCTTCTTCTTCTTCTTCTTCTTCTTCTTCTTCTTCTTCTTCTTCT
>WURT03272953.1:4129-21920 GCA_009936505.3 Holothuria glaberrima
CGCAGAGAAATTTTGTCGCGAGATCTAAGGCATTTTCTCATAATTTTTATCCATTAAACAGCTGTTAATGTCATTTTCGAGTTCGTTTTCATTAAGTCGCTTTTGGTTAGCTTTGAAATGAAATGGGTGCATAATGTGTTCATGAGGGTTCTGGGAAATACAGTGGAGGGACAAACGATATGATATTCACCACTTTTAAGAGTAGGAGGGGACATCTGCCCGGTCCCTCACATGTTGACGTCTATGCATCAGTGGAATAAATGTCCGAGGAAAGCGCTGAGTTAGCACTTTAAGCTTTTTGACCCAGACAGATAGTTCCATGCCCGGCATGACACAAGTTCACTTGTCATTATGAAACTTCTTGTGACTAGGAAAAGGGTTCGAGCAAGCAAGGAAAGGTTAGATACTTTCAAAAGGGCTTATTATAGCTGCGAAGTGACACCAGAAGGACTATGTATGGTTGAGAGGCAACTTATATTTTGTACAGTTGACCAACCACTTCATGAAAAGAATAGACAGCTTTATGTTTTACTTTCTGTTCTTCAACACCCTCAAATCAATGACTGAGTGGCTTTGTTCTGAAAGTTTCCATTATAAATGTAAAGAAAAAGTAAAGACAAACACCGGGTTCACACACAATTAATTTAGCAGAATATTGAAGTGCATTGGATTGTCAACACGGGATGAAGGACATTATCGTTTGTGTAATGGTGCACTCAGTCTGTTTCAATGTCCGTAAAATTACGAAAGAAATAATGAAATACAAACGAATACAACAATAGTGCTCTCAACAATACAGTTAAAAAATTAACAGTATTCAAGTTGTTTCCCTTTTTCAGTTTTGGTTTGCAGTTGTGCAGATTGTTCCAGACATTACTAAGAGTGTTCCTTATAAAAGATGCCATCCTCTCCTAAACCGAGACCTATGCCGCATCCCGGAGACAGATGAAGCCTTAACCGAGCACCCCCCCCCCCGACGTCAGGTAAAGCATTCAAGGCACGTGTCACAAGAATTAGCCGAAAAAACAAGATTCCAATATCTAGCAACCACATACCAAAATGAATTACAGTGCAATAGATCCAGGCCTATCCATAAAAAACATACTTGGTGAACTCTTACACATTTCGCAAATGAGAAACTATTTCAATGTGCAGTTTTGTTTTCGAATCTTTGGAAGTTAATTTTTCTTTTTGTAACCAGCATCAAGGATAGAGAGTTTGGCAATTCGGGGCCTGACCCCATAAGGCCGAGGCGTGACAACGGTGTATGATTAAATAATTTTCCTGTATTTGTACTTTAACTCGTCCATCTAGAACGGATAAAAGCTTGCTCAAAGTTTACCTTCGTAGCAGGTGTCGAATATGTATTCCTCTTTTGACGTACATACCCTAACGAGTTGGTATTACGGAGTGCATCCAATAAAAGGTGCAGGAGTAGTACACGTCCGCCAAGCGGGCAAGCTCAAAGTGAAAAGTATATGCAAAAAGCATTTAGACCGGAATACTTTGGACAGTTGTGTTCTAACTTTTACTTTAAACTAGTTTTACACAGACCTTAACACTTTAATTTTTAAAGTGTAAGTGTCTGTGTAAAATTTGATATCGACTGCCCCTAAGTACTTCCCCTCCTAAACGACGCTTCACGGCATTTCATTCCATTTTCAAAGATAGTAGAACGTGTTTGCAAATTTCAGGCAAACCAGCACACTTTTTTTAAAGTTACTTAGTTAGATGAGGTTTTACGGCCCAGTTTGTAACCAATTGGTTTAAGTCGAGCCGGCCGCGGCCTTTTTTTTCCAGTTGTGGCTCACTGGCTTGTTTTCCCTGCTCCATTGCTTATGCTGAGCACCAATCACAAGTGCGTTTATATTATCTTTTGCCTACATAGACACCTTTTGTGCTACAAATTTTCTCGATGTTCTGAATTACTACACTTGCTTGTAGTTCATATCATGATATGTTGACAATTCACTTTAAATAGATGAGTAGATAAAAAGCACAAGGGGCTCTTAAGAATAAAAAAACGTAAAGTTGTGAACCACGATAGAGTTTTTCAATAATAGGAAAACTTTGTATGGATATTACTTTGGAGATTAATAATTAATAAACAAAAGGCCTCCTCTAAGTTATTCAATTTAAATTTGTTCTTACTTTACGAAATGATTGCCATTGCTTCTCAAGTGCTATACTTGTGAGCTGTGAGCATGGAACTATCGGGGAACTTCATATTGTGAGCAGTTGTATCAGAAAAGTGCCGGCTTTAAGGTTAAATTATTGGCAATTCATAAAGTGGGTATATTTTTAAACAGTTGACTGTTGCAAAGACTTAAAATTACACAGAAAATCTACTTAATTTGTAAAAGTTGGTTCAAGGGGCGCTTTCATGAAACTATCGATAAGGTAACGTTTTGTTAGCAGTGATTTTTGTCCAAATCTTGATTTTTTTAGTTAATTGCAAAATTCTAGCTGGTATTGTAATATTTTATTTTTGTGCTTAAAAGCTTGCAAAGGAAAGGGGAACAGGCGCTCAGCTAAACAAATCAAAATGGTTATAAATTTAACTGGTATCAAGTAAAAATTGCAGACAATACATTACTTTTTGGAAGCGTGATAACATGGAACATAATTCAGGCTATAAAACCAACTTCTGGACAAGCAATTAAATCCATCTCAGTATACGAGCACAAATCCAAGCTTCCAAGTGAAATCATAGTTTTAAATATCAATCTTTCTCTAAAATTGTATAATCTGGTATTTTTTTTATCATAACCGAACACATAGAACAAGTATATCAGAGATAAACATGGTTAATTATAGGTGAATAGCAGAATCATAAAGGCTAATATAAACTAAGATGATCTCGACACTTACTATATTAGCTCTACAACATTTTATTAACAAGATCTAGACAATCATCAAGATCGCTTTATCCTTATAAGCTATACTAGTTACTCACATCCTACTAAGATTGTTTAAAATTATTTAGTTAGATCTAAACTTACGGGTCCTAATTGGGTCTTGAAGTGGGAAGGAAATGGTATAATTAGCATTTATTGGAACAAGATATTTCAATTTGGTACCTTGCGTAACTCTCCGAGTTTCAAAAGTCGAATATTTTTAATTTCGTTGTATTCACAGAATTTTAGGCACTAACTCCTTTTTTACAAAAAATTAAATATAAAGAGTACCTATATGTATTTTATTTTCAAATTTGACAGTGAAACCATTGAGCACTTATTTTGGTCCTGCCGAGTAACTCGGGAGTTCTAGTAATCTATTTGTGAACTGTGCCTCAACAATATTAGTAATCTAACCTCTTATTGTGTAGTTTGGCTACTATGGTGATATTAATAACCCAATTAGCTTTTTATATGGCATGCAAAATATTTTTCTGTAACTGTTAATTTAATATAGTAATATGCCCGAGGCACAAGCATGTCTCTACAAATTCAAATATCTGTTAGAAGTGGAGTATCATATCTTGAGTAAACGAAATGATGATTTTGGTATATGACGTTTTCATGAAACGTTAAAATGTATGCATTAATTTACTTAGAAGTGTTAGCATTACAATGCTAGACAGAAATGCAATTTCAGTTTTGATTTGTAATTTGTTTTCGTTCGCTAAGGAAAGATTTTTCTTCTTATGGATCTAAAGGGGATAGCAGCCAAAGTATATGATTATTTTTAAATCTTCAGTAATTTTATGTAAAGTTTATGTAATTGTACTTTCGCGTTGTAAGTTTTTAGACCTATGGATTGGTCCACGTTACGAATGACATCAGGTATGTTGATGTTCCCCCTTCTATAAGTAAAATTGCTATTCCCTCATGGAAACTTTAAATTTCCTCATTGACGTTACATGCACTGAGTTTGCAAGCATTTCACCACAATTAGCCTCTATGTTGTTTACTTACTTACAAGTTAGTTTAATGCAACTAAAGGTATTACTTACCGGATTGTAAATATGTAAAAATACTATTATTTTGTTAATACTTGTACACTTGAAAGTATCAACCAAACCTGTAGTTTACTGGAATGGAGTAAATCTGTGCAAACGTCATGTACATATAATATATACTGTTATAATGAATTGCCTTCTGGTTTATAAATATGTATATATAATTTTATTTTGTAAATACTTGTACAATAAAATGTGCTAACCCAAAGCAAATTTCTGCAAGTAATGTATATAAATACATATATATATATTTATATTTAGAAAGTTATAATGTTATCTCAATTCTGATCATGAAATAGAACAGAGAAGGGAACACAGAGTTCAATAAAACAGATTATTAAAAAATTGTTTTATCTTTATAAAGCTTTGAACAGATGCATCAACCTTCGCTCTGACTAAGCCTCACCTTTCCTTCTCCATGCATGTGCCAGTTGATGTTTGAAAGAATTAAAGTACATCTGAATAGGGCAATAGAGATTTCATTTCATAAGGATAACTTAAAAGAAGATGGAGACCAAATCAAAGTTCTCAGTATACTCTATGGTGAGAGCAGCATTAAATGCAATTAGTTAAATGGTTCACGATATTGAACTTGTCTTTAACGAATACAAGGAATATTTTCGTAAAACAAGAAGTCTCTCCTTGATTTTTTTTAAGGAATGAGCTTTATTAAATCGTTCTTAAACCATTCATATCAAAATACAAAACCTTTTCTTTGAACATTATTTTTGATATCTTTCGCTATTTTAGGAGACCCACATTTTTAGTGAATAAGAAATATTTGAAAATAAACAGCTATGATTGAGTAATACAAATGATAAATTCCCAATAAACTAACTTTAAAAACATTTACACAAGTTTTTGCTTGACTATATTTAGAATAAGATGCTGTACAATAAAAGTATTTTTCTACTGTTTATATTTGACAATAGGTCTTAACTCTCAACTGGATCTTTATGTTCGTGTTTTGCCGAGGTATGTTACTAGGGAATTCTTTTTACGATAATTATCTAAGTGTTACGATGTGAGTAGAATTCAAATTATACACATTTCCATCAATTAAGGCAAACAGACACAGGGCATCTCTCCAAAACAAAAGTGACTTCACATTTGAAATGAACTGTTTCTAATTCATCACATATATGGAAGAGAGAGAGAGGCTTACCAAAAGTGATTTTTCCAAATATAAATTGTCCCTTTTAGTGTATCCGCTAACAATTCGAGAGATTCCCCTTTTTGGGAGGATCTACTTTCCCGGAATTGGGGGAAAAGTTTGTCATGGGCGCCGCCATTTTGGCAATTGTCCCCACAATTTCAACCTTTTTTTGTGTACACTGTCAGTGGTGAATGGGTTTTGGAACTCCCTTGCAAAATTGATAAGTCTAATGTAATGAAATTAAATGTATACTTGATAGTTGTATTGCCATAGCTACCAAAAATCTAGGTCCTAATCGGTGGTTCACCACACCGTTTGTGAAAACGCAAGTTTTCGAGGGCAGAAGGGTCTTTGTTCTTCGTTAACCTTGATTTTGTTAGGCTAGCAAGCCTATACTACAAAACGGGAATTTGTTTGGTTTTGCCCCAAACTGTAGAATCAATCAACCTTCTAAGAGCTGTGTAAACCTAATTGTTTATTCATTGTAAATTTAATACCATCTAAGTACATATACCTAAGAAAAATTTACTTGACATGAAACTTATGCCCGGGTCTAAAAAAGGCAAAGAGAGTATCTGTAAATTGTGTTGCGCAAAATAATGTGATTATCAAGGTTTACTTCTTTTTCAGGACCGGAGGAAAGTACTTTTGAAAGAGAAATCCTAAGAGCAGTTGTCAATTCTTCAGTCGAATTACAGTGTTCTGTTTATGACAAACGATTAGCGCTATGGATTTATACCTCTCCTAACAACAAATCACCGATGACCTTGTCCTCGAGGGAAGATGTTTTCAATGGCGAGGATTATACTCTCAGTATACTCGGGGATGGCAATTTAACGACTTACAGTTTGACGATACTTTCCGTTACCGAAGATATGGAAGGGTCTTATTCTTGTCAGGAACAAGGGGCGACAAAAGTTGACATAATGCTTTTGGTGGAAGGTCAGTGTTGTACAGTTTACTTTAAAAGAAAACATTTCACTTCAAGTATTTCACAACTATTTTCTGTAGGAACCCTACCAATGGGTATTACGTTCTTAAAACTGTTTTTGGAAATTTACCACATTCGAACCTACGACAACAGAATTTCTTTTTGTGAGTGCTGAATTATAGGAGATATTTACTTTCTAAATTGGCAGTTTTACCGTCAGTTTGGGTGGAACATGACGGCTTGAAAGTCAACTCAACAATACAAGCAAGGATTGACGAAACTTACGACTTCTCTTGCGTTGCTTTAGGCGGAAGGCCAGCTGTGTTGCTGTCTTGGAATATTAACAACAACAACCATTCGCTCATTGTCACGCAAAAGAACGTTGAGAATGGAATATCCAGTACATTACATTACAAACCTTCAAAAGAAGATGTGCAGCTGAGCTGTATTGCAAGTGGACAGACCGTTGTTCCCAGAGTCAAAGTTGTTTTAGAGGTCAATGTGTTATGTAAGGACAGATACAATTATTTGTTCACATTTCCATCGTCATCAATCAAATTATATCATGTATTAATTATGTGTTTATGACGAAATTTCCCTAAAGTTTTCAACCCATTGTCATTGCTAAATGTGGCTAAAGATTCTCTTTTTCTACGCATGCAACAGATAAACCAATTTGCCACATTGCAACATCAACCCTTAATCCGAATTCATTGACAATAAATTGTACCTGTGTTGCTAATCCTGAGGTATCAAGGTACTTTACCTTTGTGAACCAATCCTTTTATTCAAATCATACAAATGTCGTGTCATCAGAGCATCCGGCGTCGCTTGCCTGCTTTGCAGAAAATAGCCTTGGATTTTCAAACAAGCCAACTCATTTCTATAGGCCATCGTCAAATTCAAGTAGGTATAACCAGTATATACAAATATGTATATATATATATATGTACATACATCTATATAGAAGTTTTTACACATGACGTCATTGCGTTTTAATTTGGCACACTGGCCGTCACTGAACATGCGCAGAAGACGTGTTATCGTTACGCGCTCACGACACGGCCTCAGTTATAATTGTTGTACAATGGACGCTTGGCCGTCAAAACAGAGACGCGCCGCGTAGTAACGTCGGTGAATTGGTTAGTTAGTTAGTTAGTTAGATGGAGTTTTACGGCCCAGTTTCTAACCAACTGGTTTAAGCCGAGCCGGCCACGGCCTCTTTTCCAGTTGTGGCGCACTGGCTTGTTTTCCCTTCTCCATTGCTTATGCTGAGCACCAAGCACAATGGCAGTAAGTTCCATTTTTAAAGTTTTCTGTATGACCCGGCCAGAATTCGAACCCTAGACCTTCCAGCTGCAAGTCGGATGCTCTAACCACTTGGTGTAGTCGATGACGTCGGTGAAGAACCTCTGTATACATAAAAATTTTTTGAACAGTGCGAGTCTTTTCTTAACAGAATTGCTAAATATACTAATCATTTGACAGGTATTTGATATTCACTTCAAAATCCTGGTAACAACCCTAGGTACTATATCACTTGTTTATATGTTACAACATAAGAAGTGTGAACCTTTTTAAAGTTTCGTCTCACTGTCATTTACATGTAATGGGATTTGTACATTTTATTGATAAAAATTTTAAGTAGTTGGAATTTTTGTCCATCGATGACTGTTTTGATGCCTAATATACTCAAAAGCCACAAAAAGTTATTATTTTAGTTTTTAATATTATGTAAAAAAACTGATTTACCCTTCATGAGAAAGCTTCATTTACGTTTTCAAAATTAGTTTCAAGGTTTGTTTTTCATTGGATGCCTCTGAGATAATGTGCTTAGGTCTTAAATATTTTTGCCATTTAAAGACTATATACTCTAGCCAAACATTTGTATGTAACTGTTTAATTTGCATTGAAAGGAATCAATTGATTTCAGTTACTTTAACATTAGTCATTGAGAACTTGGACACGATCAACCGAGTTTACAGTTTTTAGATATGTTGCGTTTCGACCACATCAGATGTCACATTGACAGAATTTTAATTTTTGAGGGATGATACTGATGAAATATTGTTTCCAAATCAACAGCTCAGCCATTAATTAGGGAAGAAAAAGACGGATTTCAAGCCAACACGACCACGAGCCCAATAACTGAAGAACTATCCGACCTTTTTAACGAACCAACCCATCAATTTGACCTGGTGTCAAATTTAAGTAAGTAATATCATATTATTGTATCAATGAAAATGAAGATTTATCTTCAGTGCATGATTCTAGATTGCTTGACATACTAATCATCAGGTATTTAATATTTATGAAGATTACTTCATAATATCCTATACCAAAAACACATAGGATTTTAGAATGCACTACAAAAAAGCTCAACCATTTAACAATCTTTATTATATATACAGAAGATTCCAAATAATGAGTAAACTAAATTGAGTACCCCACTTTAGAATGTGATACATTTTACCGTCAAAATGTTTTTGCAAAAACTTTGAAGTAGTTAAAGATGATCTCATTCACAAAATTTATGATGCGTAACATTCTCTTCAACCAGAAAAGATATCGTTGCTATAATAGTACGGGGACAAACTCAACTGTTCCAACTGCATATTAAAACCAAAAAAGCGTGATATCTAAAACTTTTCTTACTTAAGAATGATTTATCTTGTTGTCAACTATATAACCGCCAATAATAGCTGTATCTACGTCCATTGATACAAAAAAGTCTTATGTCGTAAAAAATCGTTATGTACTCACAGGCTTATTCTAGCATCTTTGCAGTGGTCTTTTTAAGAATAGAGATGACAACCTTGTCATTTACTCTTATAGCCTCAGATATTGTCAAGAGTTCTTCAACTGGTAAGAATTTCAGAATTTTAAATGTAAGTCTAAAAGTTATGATTAACTTTTATCTATGTCATTTCATGTCCTGTCAGATTCAGTCTGATGGTAGATATAATAATGAAGTGTGTATGATAGATATACCACAATAAACGAAACTCTTAAATCTTCTTGATCACCTAACTTCGCATAATTCTGACTCTTTGAAGGTTCATACCTTCTATCGTCTTAAAAAATCTGGTAAGCAGAGGACATCTTAGAAAATTTGCTTCAGAAAAAGGAACGAAAATGAAATTGGAGAACAGATCGTGTGTTCCTAAGGGACGTTACACAAATGATACACAAATGATGGATTTTACTGTCAAAATAGGCTCGTTAGGTTTTTTGTGCTTTTGTTTTATAATCTTCATCACTCTGTGTTATCCAACGTTTTTGTTTTTTTTTCTGGTAAAAGAGTTCAACTCTCTCTCTTTTTGAAAGATTTTACTAAAACTTACAGTTATTTGTGTAGGTTTTTACTTTAATTTTCTTTTCAAGCCCTTTAAAGGAGGTTTTTGTGTTCATTTTGACCTGTTTCCTTTTTGTTAGCTTTCTTTGGAACTTTGTACTTTTTATATCTCTCCATTGCGCTTTCTTTGGCTTGGTCTTAACTATTATGTTGCTGTGTTGTTGTCTTTCATTGGTTTTAGCCACTATTACGAAATGTGTAGCTTTTCAAATTCCTACATCTATACATTGTTGCGTTTTTAGTAGAAATGACAAGAGTTGTAAACTTTATTCAAGCGACTTGCACTCGGGTCTGACTTGAGAAGCTACTACTGATACTTGTGACGTGACTTGCAAATACTGACACTGACTTGCGCCTTTTTTTAAATTGTCAAAAACGATTTATCAACGACTGACCAAATTAGGTCATGAACTCGTTTAACAACCCGACAAACTTCCATGTCCTCAGTCTAGGAAGGCTACCCCGTCAGGTTATTTTCTAACTTTGTTGAGGAGACTTAGTCAATTATAGGCAGCTTCTTTAAGAGTGCCCTAAAATTTTCGAGGCTTATTGTAAACTGTAGGGTACTGGTGGCTTCGTTTTTCTTCCATCGTATCTTCTGCAAGTCGATATAACTAAATGGTACAAGGCCCTTTACTCTTTAACAAGTAAGCTATTGGTAAACCACGCATTTTTTGGTAAGGTCGAGAGTTTCATTCCATGTCGCATAGCTATATTCTCTTGTGTTTCTCGTTCGTTCGTACAATGAGCGACTCGTGGGGGGGGGGTTGATTTTATTGGGTATGCACTTATTTAGCTGTAAATGGGCAAAGATTCTACAGTGCAAATTTCCAAGAGACACTTAATCAGCACGCAACTCGACACATCAAGTATATAGGGATGTTATGCGACATATGCTGTGCAATGTAATGATATATTACAAAGGATATAATCCCCAAATCACCCCATGACTTGTGACTTGACTTGCGATGAATTTTGACTTGACTTGAGACCGAACCAAATGACTTGTGACTTGATTTGACCTTGCCAAAATGACTTTTGGATTGACATGGATTAGCAAATATTGACTTGCTTCTATCTCAGAGGAAAAGGTTCCCCTCGTAAACAGTACCATATAACATACTGGTGCCATTTCATCGAACTATTCTGTCTCGATAGTCAGCCTTTGGAAAAACTGACTGAGATTTAGATATAAGCTCCAGGTATCAGTATTACTAAGCTTCAAGTCTAAGTATGTGTTGTGATCATTCATGAGAATAATTAAACAGATATTAATGTGGCAATAACACTTGTATGTATTTTATTAAATCACAGTCAGAGGTATGGGATTCTTAGTCATCATGCTCTGTTTCTTATATTTTCTTTTCTCTTCTCTTTATTTTTCAGTAACAGAGAAAAGTCCAGCAGTTCCTCTCCATCCATCGCAGTTTCCTTTTGTTGCTTTAACAATTGTCCTGACACCTACTTTTCTAGCATTTCTTTGCTCGATTTTTCTGTTCTTTTTATCATGCAAGAAACGTTGTGGTAATTAAGGCTTTGTTGCAAAATGTCGTTCATAATTTTATTCTTCAGTTATAATCACAAGATGTAAACTGATTTTAAAAAAGTTGCAGAACAGCAGCATATATCACATTTCAGACCGAAAACAGCTTATATCTTGCTGAAATGTTTGAAATAGGAGGAATATTTTTTGAAGGCTTTTAAATGTAATTTAATGCTGCATGTTGAGCAACGTTTTCAAAGATTATGCTTCGTACTTTACCACCTGATATGTATAAAAGCTAGGCTGAGTTTTTTTTGTTTATTGTTACACTTTTAATATCTTTCTTTTCAAGCTACGCTCAATTTGCCTACTATGAGACCAATCGAAAGGTAAGAACTCTTCAAATATCGATTCGTGGGTCTTATAAAAGTGTTCCAATGAAGATCATACACTAGAAATATTACGTAACAAAGACTTAATTTGAAGAGTTACGACGGTTTCCAGAAACAAATGAAGCACGTTTTATACTTTTTATGGCACCTTGTTTGCCTTTTCTTCCTGTAACTGGATACATTGTGATTCCATATCACAGCAATAGTGAAAAACACACGTTTTAATTTTTCTTGAAAAAGGTCCTTGGCGATCGGTGTTTACGTTCAAAGTTAATTTTTGCTTTTGGCAGAAGTCAGTGTACTGCTGAATTGAAAGTAACTTCTAAATCGTTTTAAATTTTCTTCCTCAGTTCAGCAACCATCACTTTTGCCCCTAGTTCTCAGTGCCAGTCATATCCTATACAACACCAAGTTTTCTTTGAAGATAATGTACCCCTGTCAGGATTAATGGCTACAACGGTAATATTTGATTCTTAAAAACTTATCTCTTGCTGCATATGACCTCAGAATATCACTTCAAAGTCTTGAACCTGAGTTGCACTTTACCCAAACTGAATGTGATTAGAATGACAACCCCTGTAATAGAGAACTCCCGCTAGAGTTAATTTCGGGTAAAGTTTGGTTTAGGTACGTCATAATAAGACCCACCCTGTTAGGCATTTCAACATATTTTACTCATTCCTTGATTATAAAGCAGGGTGGAAGCTCATTAGAAAAATCTGCCCGTGGAAACTGGGCTCAGAACTTGGCCGATAGCGTCACGACTTGGTCGATTTTCTAATGATAGAAAATCGCAAAGATCAGATATCACAGCCCGACGGACGCTGGTGTGACATTGTTGAATTTTATTCCGTGCATAACTTCACTAAATCTGAATTGATTTTCATGGTTGAAGACTCATTTGGTAACTAATTTAGCCACTTAATACGATTCTAGCCACATCATACGTGGAAATACAAATCGATCCTTAGAAAGGTTGTAAAGATGGATGCCCACTATCTTAAGGTTAACCGCAAAAATACACCACTACACTGCTGGATTCGGAAATCAAGGTCAAAGTGTAAATGTCCAAGATTCAAGCTGACGAAAACTGTAATGTTGTCTGATCTTGAATATTAATTAACAGCTCGAATTTACAAATATATAAAAAGCGTACGAAAATAGGTCATCGTTTAGTTATATGCGGTATCTTTTGAAGCTATTCTGATAAGTGTACCGTCCTACGGAAGAAGCAAATCAATCATTATATCATACATCGTAGTTTTTCTAGACAATGTAAAAATGGTTGGTAAAATGTTTCACCAACGATGAGCACGTATGTCAAAATACTGATATTGGGTTAAATTTGCCAGAACAATTGTTTATTACTGGATTTGCAGAGAGGTTTTTTGCCGCGTAATTCATTGTGTAATCAATCTCATGGCTAACCCATTAATCAACAATTGTTGGGCAAACTTTACCCTATATTAGTATTTTCACCTTCGTGTCCAGCGTTGATGAAAATTTGACACAACAGTGTTTGGACTGAGTGAGGTGTGTAAGCGATTTGAAATTTTGAGTATACTTCAATACTTTATAAAAACACGGATTTAAAAGTCATAAAACAAGGATATTTCATTATGTTGTTTTGTTATTAACTCGTCAACAGCCAAGTGCAACGTCATTGGAAGGAACGCTTCAAGAAAATGAATTGTATTATGAAATGTCGTTAACCTCTTCTGAAAGGAAGCTATACCACTTATATGATGATGAAGTCAACGGAGAAGAATACACAGAAACCAGTGTTGTACTGAGTAGTCCTTTCGAGAGCATATGTGATGAAGAAAAAATCAGTGCTGTTACTGATGTTCAAGATAAACGAGATAAGTACACTCATAAATTACCAGGAGATCCCTACAATGCTGAATCTGAAGACAAAGTGGAAAGAGAGGACATTTATTATTACGATGAAGACAACATGAATGCCGATGAAGAAAACATGAATGCCGAAGATGACAACAAAGTCAAAGAAGATGACTACACTGATACAGAAGTTCAAGAAGTTGACATCAAAGACAAAGGAGTTGACTACAACGATACCATCGTTGTAGACTACATGTATGCTGAAGCTGACAACTACGAAGACAGAAACGAAGACACACAGATATGAAGGCAGAATTGCGGGATTCGAGTTCTTTCTCTGATTCTGAGTACTTTTGTTCGTTTCGTGATGAGGGTGCAATATAGAATTGACATTGCGTTATGAGGAACAAAGGCAATGTGAAATGTAAATGAAAATGATAAATATCTCACCTTAGTAGTTTGGGTCCTTAAAAATAGCAACCTTCATCGCACTGTGTAGGTTAGTAGTTCAACACTGCATGCATTATCCCGTTGATGATCAATTTTAATAGCGTTAAACAGAAAGACCTTATGATAAAGAACGCATTGCACTTTCTTCAAAACAACACATTTTTGCAACATATCATAAATTAGCTTCCAAACACCGGCCACGCCGTGGTCGCCGACAACAATTTAAAGATGTGTGGATATTAACCGTTGAGCGTTGATCATATTACTGTGTGTACCTTCCATCCTTCAAGGTGGGTGTGGGTTCCTCGTGATCATGACTTTCATGCTGAAGGAAGTCCAATTACTTTAGTGCTAGTTGTTTCTTCTGTTCTATTGCTTATTATTCATCTGCATTTCGTAAACCGAGGATAAGCTAAGGCTAAACAAATCATCCCCGTCCGACTGTCTGGGGCAATAAAGAAATTAAACGGGGGAGTGAAATGCTCTTTATTGTACATTGTGGCCCTAGGTCCACAGTATTATGTTACAATACACCCAAATTTGGTTCAGTTTATGGCCCTATGTACCGCCTGCGAATGCTTGATTCTTAGAATCACAAAGAAAGAATCATGAACTATGCGTCCTAGCTCAATGGATAATTATAATCAATAAACTGCATATAGTTCTTTATGATACAGTCCTCGCTGTATATTCCGTAAACATGAAGAAAAGATACTGTGTAATTAATTCAAGGAGCACCATTGTCGTGCTTATGTCTTAATGAATTTTCAGGCATATGCATTCAGTACATGAAAACTGAGTGGAACGGTACTGAGTTATATCATAAGTCCATTCGTGGAAGTACAACCAAGGTAATCCATGGCTGGACTTTTGATATATCGTAAGTCCATAACCCTGGCTGAGGTGGTCCAGTCACCCAACTTACACATGATTGGCTACATGAAAAAAGTTCATCCCAAGTCAATGATTTACATACTCTATGGCCTATGGCCATGTCAATTTAGACCTTATGTATGTGAAGTCACATAAAAGAAAGTGCTCTCCTCATAGAGGTAAGCGCGTATCATAGCAAGTTACACCAACAAATGCAGACAGCTAATCATGTGTACAGGTAGGATGCGCGTGTGGCCTTCTATCCGCTCGTGCAAAGTCTTCTACGTGACAGGTGCTCCATTGTTTTGCCGCCAGAATGACTTCACGTGATGTCAATGTATAATTTCTGTTAGAATGAAGAACACCAAACTGAAAAAATTGAGCGGGAGAGGGTAAGTCTGACAAACTTTGCAAGGGGTCTCAAAAACTATTTGCACAAACACATCGCGTGGAATTGTGGGTAAAGCAAGCGCAAAGTGGCAACGCCCATGACCATTTTTTTACCGATTGGAGAAATAATTCTCCTCCTCTCAAAAAATCTTCCGGACAGTGTATTAACTTAATTTTTTTAGAGTCCTCTCTAGCTATATTTCCCAATTGTTTATGTGCACATGTTGGTGAATTAATTGAAAGGCAAGAGTTTTCGTTAAGTGGGAAGTCAGTATTTATTTGGTTGCAAGAGGTGGTCGAACTACGCCCGTAAGAGCCATTAGAGTTTGGAACGCTCCTCGTTGTTTTTGGGATCCAACCGCTTACTTTAGGCAGATGATGAGGTCTAGAGAGGATAACTGGTGTGGATTAGGAACCAAAGCCCTGAAAGAGGTGACATATTATTGAAATTGAGGTGGAAACACCGGGCAATGCCAATGTTGCCGCCAGGATTTGATGACTAAAGAGAGGACATTGCAGAAGATGACTTTGCAGTCCCATCCAAAATAAACTAACAAAGTCGCTGACACTTCTCATCAGGGGTAGATCCTTTCTTGGTCATCTTGTTGCAAAAGTGACGTCGTGGAAAGGGGACTAAAGGGTGTGGTGTCCTCTTCTCCTTTGCGAAATTTTTGCTCGTTTAAGTTGGATTAGATGGATAAGGTGGATTGGATAAGGTGACTTTGGCGGGTTTATATGTTTATTTATGTTTAAAAAATTCTCATACTTCAGTGAGTTGCTTTTGGTTCATTGAATGTAAGGGAAGAATGTGTTATCTAAGTGGATGGGTTAAAACTACTCCTTTTGAGAAATGTTTGTTTAGATAAGGTTGCTAATATGCAAATTGGTGCAAAGCAAATGTAAGGAAATCACTACTACCATTACCTAGTGCTGTTTTGGCTTTTGCATGACACCATTCCCATGATGGTAATATGAGACGGAAGTAGGCCGCCCAGCAGCTTTGAGGCATAACGACAAAATTTTCACGTTTATGTTATGCTTTTGACTGACATGAAAATAACACTACAGAAGAGCACATTAAACACTTCAGAAAAATGGTAGTTTAACAAGTTTTGAAAGAAAGTCTAAATGGGTAGATTCCAATAGTGGGAATGGCCGAAAATGGAGAAAAGGTATAACAAAAGGTATAGGTATAGGTAAGGTACAGCATGATTGATAATGATAATGCACATTCTCTGGAAATGTACTTAGTAACTTTGTGTAATGAGCAACATATTTCAAATCATGTTCATCACGCTACAAATATTGCCCATAATATAAGGTTTCCACAAAATCGCCCTCTGATGCAAGCCTGATATTTAATACTTTAGTTCTAACCACAGTAATTTCCCGAAGCTCGCCGAAATTTTGCATAAAATTTTTGTAAAACCCATAACTGGACCTTTCATAAAAAGCATTTGAAGTGGTTAAGTGTTCCCAGCTGAGCGCGCGAAAATTTTGAAAATTTTCGAAGAATATAGGAAAATTTTCATTGTTGCTGATGATTTGTGGTAAAAAATGACTAAAGAAGATCCACTACTCTTCCTACCTACTACAGAAACTTAAACGCCTTGTGAAGTCGTTTTAAAAAGTAAGAAAAATTGGACAATCGACTCCCCATGCCCCTCGTGCCGGCGGCTCTGGCCTACACACCCTTTAGCATGATGAACATTAAAAAGTGAAACATTTATCTGTTAGTCTTTAAAAAAAAATTGGCTTCTGAGTTTTCACTCTTCCACTAACTGGAAAGTGGGTCGTAGTCTTTGTAGTTGTTTCTTGTCATAGAACTAAAAAGTGCTATGACTTATCTTATCACCTTAGCTAAAGTAAGGAAATTGTGCTTCTAAAATTGCACAAAACATATCCAAAACTACGATTTTGTAGAGCCCTATGAGCGCAAGTCTTTGTTGAACTGTGTGAAGGATGGCCTTATAGACTCATTCATTGTTTACAAACAAACATGTCACAGCGTGTCGGTAAAAGAGTTTATAGGGCGCGCTTACACTGTCATCACAATGCAAAGTAGATTCCAATTCGTCCACTTTTTGCGTTCAATCGCACAAGCGTTTACGCGCGCATCACCTAACATACACGCATGTGTTCTTGCGCATGCTCTATGCCAACCAATGCCAAACAGTGAATAACCGTGACCAGCCTTACTAGGAGACGCAATCGTTTCATCATCTGCTTTCAACAGCTATGGAACTTCCGCCACCGTGAGCCCTATCCCTTTAAACATTCCCACATCGATTACGTTTTAGTCAGGTTTTATGTTCGAAAACTGTAAAAATTGCGCCTTTCTTGCCTTTTTCAAAGTGTTTTTAATAAATATGAGGGAAATTAAATTGCTTCACTCTCATGGGCAAAGTCCGCTTTTTTTAAAAACCGAGGTGCAATAGTTTGCAAGAGGAACGTTGTTCTTCTGTATCCTGGCAGAGCTGGAGTGAAGCAAGTCACCATGGATCATAAAGTGATGTTACGTCCAAAAGAGTGTAAGTACTTTCACGAAATTTTCATAGATAATTTATACCAGAATTTTCATTGCCTTTAGAGCGCGTACCCCCATTTTTCCATTTATTGCAAAAATAAAAAATTGCAGGAAACATGGTTATCATAATTATAATTTAAAGGCTTGGGAAACCGACTGAACCACATTCAAGGGATTCTTTTTCCAAATTTTCTCTGCTAGTCAGGGATTCATAGCTGTAGTTACACCTTCGATGCTTTAATGTGTAAGCTTCCCCTCCGTGCCATACTTTGAAGGTAACATACAAAGTTATCTCAACATTAATGTTAAGCCCAGGGCAGGATAAGTGGATTAATTGTTACAGCCTAATGCAAAGTTTAACGTGATTCGTCCTCCTCACTGACAATTACCCCCAATCATTGATCGTTAGTGCGAGTATGGCTAACAAAAAT
>WURT03273063.1:0-25525 GCA_009936505.3 Holothuria glaberrima
TTATTATTATTATTATTATTATTATTATTATTATTATTATTATTATTATTATTTTATTGAAATTTTTCCCTTTCTCTAATTTAAAGTAGTATACTTAGTAGTTTAAACTGAAGCCAAAATGGTGACATCAATGCAAAAATCATATTTACATAATTCATTTAGTTATTTCAAGTACATATTAAAAACATTTAAATGTTTCCCTGTGTTATAAAAGACTGAAATTACTAACTCAAAACTAGGCCACATTTATTTGCGTCTTGGGACTTATTTACACAATTAAGGACGTTTTGTCCTCAAACTGAGAAGTTGGCGGACCACCGCTCGACCATTTTTGGATATGAGACTAAGCTCCCTTCCCGCCCACGCTCGATTCCCAGGTCGATTCATACCAAAGACTTTAAAAATGGAACCTTCTGCCATTGTGCGTGATGCTCCGCCTAAGCAATGGAGTAAGGGAAATTAAGCGAGTGAGCCACAACTTGAAAAAGGCCGTGGTCGGCTCGACTTGAACCAAGTGGTTGGAAACTGGGCCGTTAAACCTCATCTAACTAACTAACTAACCCAGCTACGCCACTCTAAGTCTTTGCCCTGCACGGAGTTTGTTTTACTTGAATGCAGCTTACATTTACGTGAATTGATGCTTCAAAGCTGTGGATTAGCCAGAACGGGCGAATGTAGAGTATGAAAATAGGGGTCCACTTTAGAGGGTGAAACCTACACATAAGAGCTCTAAAAAGGTCTGCACAGCAGGCAGTGGCGAGTTTAGAGATTTCTTATTTGGGTTCTTGTTCTCTAGTGGAAGGCAACGCAAGGGACAAAATCAATTCTCAGCCAACCTAGGGGGAGGCCGAGGTGAGGAGGTTTACTACTTTGAATTATCCTTCTTGATTAAATTTTAATTTAATTTTATTTTTATATTTAAACAAAAATTTCACACTGAGAAATCTTGCTTTCCCAAGCCTGGTTTTGCACATTAGGCAGAGGCGAGTCCGGAGATTTCTGATTTGGGTGGTTGTTTTTCAGTGGGGACAACGCTAGGGATGCAATCAATCCTCAGCCAACTAAGGGGTTAGGAGGACGAGGTGAGTAGGTTTACACCTTTAAAATTATCCTTCTTGATATTATCAATTTTATATTCATGTTTTACTTAATTTTATTTTTATATCTAAACAAAGATTTCCCACTGGGAAACATTCCTTTCCCAAACCTATTTTTTCGTATCTAAATTATACCTGGACTCTTGGACCAGTCACAAATAGTAATAAGCATGGGCATAACATTTGATATCAATAGGGATGGCCTTTTCAAGTTTGTGTATACGCCTAAAGTATCTCGTCTCTGCTAATTATGTAGTTCATTCGTGATTTGACACATATGTGGAGAACCACCACTGTCAATACCCTCGACCTTTCACAACTTTCTTTCTGTTCCAAGTTTTACCAGACTATCCCACAACCCTATGAAGGTTTTTGAAGAAACTGGGAACAATCATCTAAAGTTTTGATCAAAATAACAGGTGAAAGGGCAAAGGAGGTCTAAGATTCCATAAGATGCCCTGAACTTCAAACTCCTTTACTAAAGCAAACAACCAGACCAATGCCAAGTGAGCCCAGTACGATTAGATTCTACCACAGTCGTGTAAGAACTTGTCAATTTTAACCTTGAGGAAGTGCACTGATGTGAAGTAAACTACGGACTCAGGCAGACTGTTCCACTCGTTGAAAACTCTACGAGTAGCTGAAATTCTTAATATCAAGCCTTACAAAACACTTTACTAGCTTCTTTGGGCTGGAAAGCCGGATAAGATTACGAGTATACTTTGATTGGCAGCATTGAGCAAGGTGGCCTTTGAGCATCTCATTAAATCTTTTATATAAAGTCTAAAATGTACATGGGTAAATTGTTTTACAAATACAATTTCTGAAAATTGGGAGCTATTCTTTAATTTGCATCATACGAAGCATGGAAGTACATATTTTGTTTACAAATAATTTTCAAAACAAGGATATTATCGCAAAAACCCGTTTACCAACAATGTTTGCAGTTCCTGGTCATGTACAACTTCAGAAATCCACGATAATATTTTGAAAATGAAATAATTCGGAACAATGCATTTGAAAAAATTGATAAAAATGTTATTTTCTACAACTGTATGTGTGAAAGGTATGTGAAGAGAATTTAGTGATTTTTGAAAGAGTAATTTGTCATCTTTTTCAACAGCAAGCAGAAATCCCCCCCCCCAAATTTTTCTTTAGTCTTTTTTATAATATTTTCTCCGCCATTCCAAGAAACAGAAACATGATTTTTTCATATATACAATTGTGACAATTATAAAGCCTTGAAATTTGCAGGATATTTCATTCCTTCCATGCAACGTTTACAATGTACTAATAAAATCTTTCTGTTCAGAACCTTTTGCCTGTAACACATGGAAAAGTGCTTTGATTTTAATAAAGACCAATGGCATTTTATTTTAAATTCCTTCTTCTTGTCTACCGAATTCTCGGAACGGAACGACCCTTCCAATATAAAAAATAAGAGTGAAATTTCCACGTTGCACGTTTTGTGGTATTCAAGACGAGAAAATCAACTCATTTAGTTTGGGAGTGTGGAATGACTAACTTTTTTATTACAAGCTTTAAACTCTTTGAAGGCAATGTGTATGTAAAAATCAAGATATAATCTTTGGCCAACCCAGCTGCTTTTAAAACATCCTGAAAATTTCTCATTTTACATTTAAATTATTTTCTTTCTCATAAAATAGGTGAAAACGAGTTGCCGTCGGCAAATGAATTTTTATATAAATTTAAGTTTATGCTCATCTTCTAGTCGAAAATAATTCAGTTATCAAAATCAAAAATTCAGTTTCATACTTTAGTTAAGATACTTGAAAATTGTACCGTTTGCTTACTACATACTACAAAAAATACTACTTTTTCTGCTGTATTGAAGATGATTACTGAAGCCCATGCTATGTGTCAGGGAAGCATTTTTAGTGGATTATGTACAAGTGACAGGTCTACGCCATCAGTATTTTCTAAAGGAACTTCAATAACTAGTAGTATTTATCATTATTTGGTGGTGAGACTTAAAATGCCAAAGCTGTCAGGTAATCATAACAGGCCTAAACGCGGGTGCGCCCCCTGACTGTGGTTAAATGATGTCGTTAAGAATGTCAATGGTCCTCGGTCTGACAGTGTTTCTCAACTACTAGTAGCTGACACATTACCTACTGGAAGCAAAGAAGGCACACTCTTGATTTCACAGCTAAACGCAGTGCTGACTTCATTCTTGCATGTCGGGCAGTCCCTATATCAATGACAAACATCAATATAACACAGGGAAATACAATCGTTATTAAATGGCTAACGAGGTGCACGTTTTCACAAAATCTGATTATGGAATATCTTCCTCGACTCTTAAATGTGCCATCTTTCCGTAATAGGATAAAAAGAGTAACGGAAGACTCTGAAGCGGAAAATAAACATTTTCACAATCATGACGTGAACACATGAAAATAAGTGGCTGGTGAAATGAGCTGTAAACTTCGATAACCCCGCTTTTGAGGATATCCTCGACCACCTCCGAGAAGGTTAATTACAAAAATGCTCATTCTTATTTAAACCGTATATGGTTACCTTTTGCATTAGTAAGGATACAGTTTACTGATCAAGGGAAACTCTCCATTTCAAAATTATTACTCTAAAAAATCATTCATCTAATCTGTTTCAAACAATATAATTGGTCATTACAGTGAAACTTAGCACCAAAAAAAAAAATAAGATAACAAAGGTTGAACGGTGAATCTTATTGTCAGAACACCCATCTTTTAAAGACATTCTTGTGAGAATGAGACACGTTAATGTTGCCGACAAATCACTCAAACGCCAATGGTCAATTAGGGTAATAATACGTGTCCAATTGTATTTTTCATACTACTTTTTAATTTTTTTGGTTGACACCACTGATAGAATGTGATCACTGCATTGTCGTAACGGAGTGATTTGGTTATGCATACCTTCCCCCTGTAACCATGCTACATGTCAGGAAAGATCATGTAAACATTTTAATTTCAAACGGGACAAAAGAAGTAAATGTGAGTTGTACAAGAAAGACATCACCAATAATTGAATTTATCAGTGCATCACTTTAGGGGAACAAATTTGTACTTGTTATATTTTAGCAACTAAAATCTGGAAAAGGAGTTAAACTAACAACACTCATTTTCTAAAAAAAATGTAGTATATTCAACTAAAGTTACCAGTAACATACAAAGGATAGTTGACACTTGGGTGAAACCTTCCTTTATCATCCCCAAGGAGTCGGCCAAAAGAAAAGTGTTAAATTGATTATTTGATTAGAATTCTACTTTTGGTTAATATTTCTAATTTCTACACTGTAAAAAATGTGCCTACCTGCACAGAAAAAAATAAAGAACAACAAATTAAAACGGAAAAAGTGCTTTCAATTAGAATCATAAAACTGACAGCAGTATTTCCGTTTTCCATTTGCATTTCTATAATTTTCTTCTGTAAATGGACAGACAGTTTAGACATTTTAAGAGTGGATGGATGGATAATTTTCATACTCGGTATATAGATTTTTTCATATCAAGAAAAACGACCGCATTGTTTTAATTGAGGTCAAAGGTCAATTGAGCTCACCAGATGTCAAACCCCGAAACCTTGTAATCACGCGAAACTTTTCGTACTTATAATGTAGATGTGTTATGGTCAATAAATGAGCCCTATTGTTTTTGGTGGAGGTCAAAGGTTATTTGGGGTCAGCGGAGGTGAAACTATGAAAACCTTGTAAATTGATTGTAAACACGTTATCTCAGACGACATCATGCAGGATATCAAGTCTCGATACCTTCTTACTCTGACCTTATTTCATGTCTCTTCCTTAACCCTAACCTTGTCACATGAAATCATGCACGATATTCATGTCTTGAGGCTAGAATGTGACACATTACAAAACAAAATGTGAGGATTTGGAGATCTCAGCACAGGAATGATGGATACTTTTTTCACTTTGAGTATAGATTGGTCGTATACGTGGAAGAAGTATTAGGTCAAAGATCATTTGGGGTCAGCAGAGATCAAAAGCCAAAAACCCTCAAAATACGATATTTCAAGATAGCAATTATACACACTTATCATACTTGTCACGAAGTGACCGAGTTTGCTTTTGTATAATTATTCAGTTGTTTAAGGCCATGCACGGTAGGGTTTGAATATTCATGTCGGGAAGCCTATTTGCACCACATTATCTATTTGTCACCTGACGAAGCAGATTGCATGTAAAGGAATGTACGGGGTTAAAAACACCCAAAGGATAATCCGAGCGGGCATGTGCCTCCTCTTTTAGGCAGAATTTCATGCAAATTAGAAGGTCTGCTGTAAGAGACATTACGATAGGGAACTTGATAGAGAGAAGTCAGGGAAAGACAAGGAAGCAGATTTTGCAAGCTTTCCGGGCAGAGTATTACCCATATATCAGGCCTTTCAGGAGTATATTCAGGAAAGGGCAAATGGGGCAAAACTGTTTCTGGTGCGGAGAATTCTGATAGGCAGCTACAAAAGAGACGAGACCGCTGCATATTGTTGGGTACATCGATTGTAATTCGCGAACCTACAGTCCGTAAGGCATGTTTTTTGTATGACGTAGTATAGGTAGCTACATTCTAGCCATGGGGCTGAGTAAAGTTCTCAAGAAAGTGTGGGTAGGAAAATTTGGGGAAGTTGTGATATTTAATGATTTGTTGTGGGGGTTTCATGCAGGCAAAGGAAGGGAGGAGTATATAAAAAATTGAGGGGACTAAAAAAGACAAGTAAATGATAGGGAACTGATATTGTAAAGGAGTGTAGTGACTAAAATGTAATGGCAGAATTATGGTTTATAGTGACTAGATTGTGATGGTAAAATTAGGTTAAAGTACAGGTCACTAGTCTTTATTTTTTGTTTGCTTTGTAAACTAGATAGCCTAAGAGTCGGTTTTCGTAGGAGGTCATCCAATGACGTAGTGCCCCGTGTCTATACCGTGTGTCCAATACTGAGACAACAGAGAAAATACTCGCATTCGTGAAAGAAAGATTTATGGTTGAAATTGACTCCGAGAAAGAATGTAATAAGAACTGAACTATGAAAGTAAATTTTGCAAGCAGTCGATTATGAAAAGAAACGTCATATTGACGAGGTAAAGGAAGCCAATTAAATTTCAAGGTGACAGCCAGTACCAATAAACTTGTATATATGTTCATTAAGGAAATCTGTTTGTCTTCTGTCTGTGTGTACTTGGCGTCACAATTATTTGAAAGAAACGAAGAACAAAAACAACTTGTGACACTTGTCATATAAATTTGTCGCGTTTACAAGGGTTTGACCTCTGGGTGACCTCAATTGACCTTTGACCTCCATCAAAACCATGCGGTCTTTCCTCTTGATATAAATTAAATCTATATACTAATTATGAAAATTATCCATCGTTCATGGCAGAATTAATGGCAAAATATTGACATTTAGAGGGTTTTTTGGATTGCGGCATATTAGGCATACTTCCCCTTTTAGGATTTAGTAGAACTTTTAGTATATTGTTTTGAGACCTAACAGAAAAGCTTTGTCAGTGGTGAAAAACTTCTGTGGTAATTTGTTCCAAGGTAAGTGAACTTGAAAAAATTGGCTAGATTGCCCAGCCTTTATCGAGTTGGTTAGCTAGTAGATTAAGAAACTTTTATATCTAATAATTTCTCCTTTTCTTCTTGCTTCCTGCAAAAAAATACTTCGAACTCGCACTTTTCCTTTCGTTATGGATAGGCTAATCCTGGTAGCGTTCCTTACGGTGTTTTTATCATTTCAATTGCCACCGTTTATGGATACAATAGGAACCCAGGTCTGAATTTAAATTGAATTCTTTTCAAGGATTTATTGAAGGGCAACATTTGGCAGAGGTTTTGTAAGGGCACGTTGTGAAGGTATTAGGAAGCCAAGAGTCTTTCTTTTTTTTTTCAAAAGAAAAATCTTGTATTATAGTGCGTGGAAAAACGATGCAAGAAGGTGGTTTTGGAAGACAATGGGCATGAAGTTTTCAAGGAGGTTGAAACATTGGAAAAGGCTTCTTGCGCTATGTAAATTTACAAAGACTACAGTTTGCCATACGGACCAGTCAAATCATTGGATGGAACATACAGCGCATCATTCAGAACAACTAAATGAACAATAATGTTTCTACATGAATGATATACAGACTTACGTTTTGTTGTTTATTAATCTTATACGTGATGTATAAGTGTGTATAATGAATCAAGTGTGTTTTAAGTATTATGTCTGATTATTTATATAGTTTAACTCTTAGTACACACGCTCATACTCATTTTGGCATGTCCTACTGCAAATAAGAAAAAAAAAGAAAGAAAAGAAAGAAAAAGAGTCCCACTGCAAAAAAGGTTGAAAAAGAAAACTACAACATTAAAGTCATTGTTCCTGGTGACCTCTTAACATCCTGTCAGCCGCTTTCATATATGAGGCCACAGACTCTGCCCCAACAAATTCAGTTTGAAGCTATTCCACAAAAATACCATCAGTTGTAACTTTATGTGGACATAATATACCTTAGAAAATGTCAGAGTCCAGGAGCCAGAAGATTTGCCCTTTAATCTTTGGAGACCGCCGATGAAAGGACTAGAAGAAAGAAAACTTGAACACGCTAATTGCTATTGCATAATAACTTTGCTCGATAGACTGCAAATACATGTGATGCCCGCTGGTTGTAAGCAGGCACTCTTTCAAGCTTGAATAAATAAATCTTATGAATCCTGAGTGAGGTGAGCAAATACATGATGTTTCATTAGATAATGACTATTGAACAAGTCTAATTTAGGTACACTTCTTTAATTACTTCATAAATAAGGCTTATAAAAGTAACCAATCTATTGTAGTCTTCACTTTTGACCAAATGTGATCCAAACACTGCAGATCATCGTAAACTGGAAGATGGTCATATGCATAAACAGCAAAGAGCTTGTCCTACATTAGATCGGTCCACGAATGAGTATTTTGTTTCACCGAGTAACGTCTTTACGAACATGGGAACGCGTTTTCTAATGGAGTCAGTACTTTTACTACTCTTGTTATGTTTACTCAAAGGTAAGCTTCAAGTTTTCTTGCATTGTATAAATGTTATGTTTGCTTTTAGTTTGGTGTGTATTTTAAGGTGTGTTGGTTTCTTAAAGTTGCTCTGACTTTAATTATTATATGAAATAAAAGTTTTAAGTCTGATTAACAATTGTTTACCTTTGCAACTCACAAAACGATACTGAACGAACAGACTGCTTAACGCGTTCACAGCAGCTGTTGCTTGATTCTTAAGACAAAAGCATAATTGTACAGTAATGCCTTATAACTTGAAATAGTACATTTATTATTGCATTAAGCTTTAAAATAATAAAATAACCTTTAATGTACCTATTAAGATATAATAATCTAATAACCAAACCTTTCCTCTAAATTGGTTGGCAATAAGGTTCCTTTCGTGCAAAAGGAAAAGTAAAGTTAGGAATCTCATATGTTAAGAATCTAAACCGAAAACTCTTCATTAAAATCAACGACGCTTACATTTCACTTAGCATATTACTAAAATACTAATTCTGGTGAAAGTGAACATCTCTTATAAGAAATTTGCCCTTCCTTCTTTCACTAGATTCCCTTCAAAATATTTCACATAATACTTTCCTACCAGGCTTGTCTCCATGTTCCTCTAGGCATATGAATCATTTCGTAAGAGTGAACCCAAGGTGCGAAACTTCTTTCCATTTGTCTTTGAGGAAGTGAATTCCAGATTTTCTGCCCAAGGGTTACTATTGGGTTGTAGACGCTAAGTCCAGTTGCACATTTAAGTCCTTTTACCTTGTAACACTTTAAGAAGTGTCTCCCCCAGTACGAGGCAAGTAGTATAAGTTGGTGTAACAACCAGAAACCTAGTTAGAAATACTTTTGGTATATTACACCTACACAGTATTAAATATATGGATATGCATTTATGTAATACGTACTACACATACAATTGTGAATGTAGGCCCTAAGCTCATTTTACCACTAGGGCTTTGTAGGGATGTACAAGTTTGTAATAATCGCAAGGCGTGAATTTTCTTTTTTACTTCTGTCTGAAATTGAAGCCTCCAAATCCATTTATTTACCCAATTGTGTTGTATTAACTCAATGTTTTTTCTTTTTTTATGTCGGGAAGATAATTATCTTTAAAGCGTTCTACAAGTCAATAATTAAAGATATTTGTCAAGTCTAGTATCAAGGAATTCTTGACAATTTATTGTGATCCATAAAGTACAGGTCCATTCCCAAAAGTATTACATTTCATTCAAATGTTGTAAGACTGTGTATCATTTCTGACTGTTCTAAAGTAAATATGTATTACAAAAAATTCACTTTGAATTTTACTCTGGCACAAGTTGTTACAAACAGACTTAGATTTACAATTTAAGTTTTGGCAAACATGGGACTTCCTGAAATGACAATATTTCAGACATCTGATAATACAACTTTTTATTTTCTTTTAATTTAGTGGCTGTCGCAAGTTACTCAAAACATGCAGAAGGCAGAGTCAGAGATTTTTTACTAGGCCATAGTAACTACTCCGCAAGGGATCGGCCTGTGTTAAATTCTAACGACACGGTTTCTGTTGGATTGCAAATAGAGATATATGCAATGCTTGACCTCGTGAGTAGAAACTGTGAAAGTAGTAAAATATGTTATACTTTTTATCCCATATAATTAAAATGTTAAACTAAATATCCATTAGTTCAAAATAAATGTCGATAAAGACACCTAGGAAAAATTCGGTGTTCCGCAATATTTTTGTCATTCTTGTAAAAATAACTAGTAAGTTTTCAAATATTTTGTGATATGTCTTTCTTCTGCTCATGGGCAACTATGTTCATTTTAAAATCGTTTATGATTTTTGATCTCTAAAGTAAAAAGTATCCAGTTTTCGCTCAAAGAGAACGAGCAAATTTTCTTTTCATGGGGGTCCACATTTGGGGACTAGGGACATACCCCTCTTACAAAAACAGACTCGTGAAAGTAGAGGGATCATCCTCCTCCCAAATGTTTTCTCGAAACCTAAGAAAATATTGGGCATATATTTTATTCCGCAAAATCGAAAATGAAAGAAACATCCTTTGAATGACTGAAAATAGTGGGAAAATGCCTCAGATTACACTACGGGCCATTTGGGCACTTTTCCCATTTAGTGAGCCCTTGATTTCTCTCTCCTTATGTTTCGCTATTCACACTGGAAATAGCTTAGGTCAAGGTCTTTTCAACCAACTTTTGAGTAGCGATTGGCGCTCTTGTCCCAATCGGACCAGAGCCGTATATTTAGAGAGATTGGACAATTTGCGTTTTGTGACGTCATACGTAAACACTGGGCGCCATACTTATTCCGCGACATATGTACTAAGCAACGTACATAATAGCAAGGCAAGAATTTCAACAGCGTTCGGCTAGTTGATGCTAAAATAGAGATAGATTCTCGTAAATTTTCCAACTCAGTGATCACTAATACACAGAAGTCTATATAAAATTGCCGAAAGGTTCCGACGTGCTGGCTGTATGAAGGGGGAAAAGCCGTTCAGTTGAAGTCAAGTGAACTGGCGTGAGTAGATGGCTTATCAAAATTACTAACGTTAACGTCATGGGCTGCATAATTGTACTTCAGACTAAGTATGTAGTCTAGGCCTAGTAATTAATCGTTTTTACTTGTCAGTGCTAAAACGTGCATGCAAGTTAATGATGGTCGTTTATGGAGTTCTCTTAGGCCACCTTTACGCAGATAGTACTGTAAATTAGGTACTAAAATGCATGTAATTAGTCGCAATGTGATCCTTTAATTTATGTAGGCAGTATAGGCCTAGGCTAGTATCTATGCCAATGTGAGGCCTAGGCTGGTGCATTCCGTGTACGTAAAGCAGTGATGACAGTATGCAACGGTAGGCCTAACAGCTTTCACATGCCAGCAAACCACAGGTGCCAGTGATTTAAAAGGATGCTGCATGACAAAAAAAAACATGTTACAAAATTCATTTGCCAGCATAACCACTGAGCCATCTTCTGATTAGTTACTGGCATGTCTAATCATACTGGAAGTAAAGATTTAACACACATTCTGTCATATTTGGTAGGGACTGTTTTTGTGAGATTCAATAAGGATTAAGTGGCCAGAAGCACATTGCACTTTTGTAGCTATAGGCTAGGTTTAAACTTCAGGCCTTTGCAGTCTTGCATACAAAACTTCATTGTTGCTAGGTTAAAAGTCTTAAGCTAACTCAAGTGACCCCTCATGCTGCCACACCAAGAGGTTAAATTCCATTCTGAAGATCTTATGAATATACTAGTGCATGGAATGAACCCAAGTCTATAGCCTTGGAACATCGTGGCCCTTGTGCAAAGAAGAAAGAACATCAAGTTTCCTGATCCTGTCCTTAACAGCAAATTTTCCAACCTTGAACCTCTTCAAGTTAGATAAGGCCCACAATATTTTCTCACTAAACGTGGTCGTTAACTTCCTTGGACATGTATGTAATCATGCTAGCCTTGCTAGGCATAGGTGTAATTCTGCAGTTGTTTTTCAGCTTTAACCTATACAACTAAACACCTCTGATGCCAACTATACAGACTTGTCACAATTGTGAATTATCATATGTACAAGATATGGAACATCACAGAAGATATGAAATGTCACAGTAGAATAGGAATAGCCATCATGTTTAGTGGCATTATTGAACATAGCTATGTGTAGTACTTCAACTAAATAAATACCCCCTCCTCCATACCATAATGTTACACCTGTAGACTTTGGAAACATGCTGTTCAATGACGAGGATTAGACTGGTGTACACTACATTTGCAGCAGAGGCCTTAGTCTGTGAAACATAGATTGTTCATGGTGTAGGCACTGTGCTGTATGTAAGTGAACAGGTTCAGCGAGTGTAGCTATTGACAAGCTACCTGTGCCACTGAAAGGGTGCGGGTAATTACAATTAACCATCCTAGGGATAGGGAGTCCCCTCAACCTCATGATCAGTAAAGTGTCACAAATCTTTGCCCAGCTCCTTCCTTCAGAAAAATATGTGGACATTCCTATGGAAATTGAAGGTTGCTGAGCCTTGGATCTGTTATACTGTAGACAACAGCCTGAGGGTTTTCCATCCTAATTATGCAGTACATTATATCCGAAGATCTATGGCTTGCAGAAAAGAGCATCTATAGAGAGAAATTGTTCCTCAGGGGCTTTCAGACCTTATGCAAATAACAACCAACCAAAAGATTCCAGAGGCACTGCCAGTCTGCAAGGCCCACCACATGGGTAGGGGGTCTAGGGGATCGACTAAGACCCCCTCCACCTCACTTTCCCCCTGTGCCATAAAAGCCAAAAGTGAAACTCAAAAGGATTTCAGTTTGATATTCTTTTAACCACAATATTATTTATTTTGAAAAAAATCCTTGAGCCCTTTTTCAGGACATATGCATGCACTTCCATGACCTTAGTCCATAGCTATGATTGAACTCTTGGCTGTATGTATTAATAGATTAGAGCACAGTATCATAAATAGTATTGTCACAAGATTAATTGTAAAGAGGTTTACAAGAATTATGACACCGAAATATTGTTAACTGCATAATTTGGTCTTGAAAGTTATGTTTGTTACAATTACTACTTGACTACAGATGCTTTAGAGAGTAACCTAGATCAACTGGGAAGGCAGTTTCAAATTTTGATCTATTTTTCATATCTTCTATGTTTTGTACATTTCAATTCTTTTTGTACCATTGCCATACCCTGATTTTTGTATTGTACTTCTCCACCTGACTTTTCTTTTATACTCTTCTTCATTTCAGCAAACACTGAATAAGCAAGGAAGCCATCAAGTATTTGAAGGTAGTCATTGTGTATTCTGTAACATTAACAGAAACCTTTGTGTAAAACATACATTTTTAGTGGAGAGACACAAGTTATTCTTTTGTCACTGTGTTACATCTGAATGTTACGGTGTATACCTTCTGTAGGATGGAGAAGAAGTTTCATGTGACTGCCATTCAATTAAATCTTAGTGCTGTAGTCTGTTCTGGAAAGTAGAAAATGTCATCAATCTTTTTGCAACGGAGGAAACCCTGGTTTGGGCGCTGAGCCTGTATTGTCAAAAAAACTTGTTTTGTTCATCATAGTTGCTCCTAAAAATAAGGGGCAGGGCTGAGACAGTACTGGTACCATTCAAGATCATGATGATGTAACTTGGAGAAATTTTGAAATGCTGCTTATAACCACGAATGATCTACTAGCATGCCATTTGGTGCAACTGAAGTGTGCTATAACCGTCCAGAAAGAATAGTACATTTTGATGCAATCCTTACATCTACCACAGTTTAGCAGATTCATGAAATAAATTCAATTGCCATGACAGAACTGGGGTGAGGGAGTGAAATGTAACACTTCTCTGAGGCTAGAGGTATGAAAAGTAGCTGTTAGTCTGAGCTTGACTCTTCTATTCAGTAAATTATTTCTATCTAAGGTAAACATAAATTGGGATAAATCTATAGTTCATCAATGACATATTCCTTCATATTTTGATTTATCACTGCTCGAAATTTTCCAAAAATCAGTCTGTCAGCTTTAATAAACTACATGGCTTGTTGGAGATGGCTTACACTAATTTTCAGTAGTCCCACACTCTCATTAAATGTCACATCACAGTTTTGTAATTGGTTTTTACAGTATTCTATAATCACCACCAGGGACATGTTCACTTATTTATTTCATTTTCAATTCAACTTGCATGTGATTTAATCTAGTGACTAAGTCAACTAAAATGACATTGTATGCAAGAACATTGTAAGAGCTACAGCTACACTGGAATTTCCAGTCAATGAGAATGATAATCTGGTTTTAAGTGGTTTATCAGATGCAAACTGTACAAAGTTATACTTTAAAAGTTCTAGAAAGAAACACCTTCATATGGAGCACCTTATCTTTTGATACAAAAACAGCAAAGTGAAAAAGCCAAGTTTTAATCTTTCTTTTTCAAGCTGAAATTCATTCTCCAGTTTGAAATCAATATAAATGCAGGAAAAATGAATTCCAAAATATTTTTAGCTCTTTGAAATCTTCAAGCTTCTCTGCTAAATGTTGCTTTGCTTTAGTTCAGAGTATACAAGGATTCTTAAGAGTGAGTGATAAGAAAGTGTTTATTCAAAGACACAGAAATGTATAGTTTCAGTACTTTTACTTATGTACATGATGTTTCTAAGGAATGAACATTTCAACTATCCCTTTTTAATGCAAATACCTTTTTTTCTATATGAGGTTTACGTTGCAATGTATTATCTATACCTTGTTATAATCAGAGTGGAATAATCTTAAATGAGTTGAATAAAAAGTTCAAGAAAGAGTAACAAGTTTCTTGGAAAAGTGTAAAACAGTAAGAGGTTTAATAATAAACCCATGATTTCATATAAAGTGATAAGAAGTAAAGGTATGAGGATTTGACTTATATAACCGGTAGGATCGCTATGCTTATTCACCAGTTATGCACTTGCTTAATCCTTTGGTAAAGTTTTATTTATTGAATTTATTCAAGGTAAATAATTTTAGGCATTTTGATGTAGCTCTGCAAAAATGTGATGTTTTGCAGGATTGTTATGTTTTGTTAAAACTCAAAATAATTTACCTGTTAAGTAACTTACACCTAGTATGCAATTTGGTCTTGTATGGTTGACATGCTTCATAATCTTAACTGTGACTTTCAAGTTATCATCAACTGCTTGCTGTTTCCAACCTTTAATGCTTTTCCCATCAAATGGTTCTACATACAGTACTGAGAGCAACAATGTTTCAAATATGTCTGGAATAATTTCTGATGAATGTGACATTTTGATTCTTTGTTGAACTTTTGAAATATAGGGTACCATATATCTCAAACTGACTGTGTAGGTAATTGTAAGCAAACCATACTGTCAATTTCTCAGAAGGAATGCACCAGCCACCAGGTTACTGTAAATATCCTCATTACAGGAGTAATCTGTCAGACGTGCAATTTCACTCTCACATGACATGCTGTGGATGTATAAATGAAATGTTAACCATAACATTTCTTCAAAATTTTGCATCAGAACTTGCAAACATTTAGATTACATAGATTATTATTGTGTGTGATACTTTCATCAGTATGCACAAATGAAGTATTTTTGAATTTAGGAATGGCACTGTATTCCAAAATACAGATCCTGAAAATGGAAAACTTGTGTAACAGCCGTGCATCAATATGACCTACAGTACCTATGACTTATGCGAGTTGTTTTCAAGGATAAATTTAATGATTTCAAATGTGAATACCAATATTTCAATGCAGAAAAGAATGAATTTCCAACATCAAGTCTTGAGTTCACCTGGTGTATTTCTTTGTACATCTTGGTTGTTCATGCAGCTTGTTCATCTTGTGATGTATCATTACCATGTGTTTAAACCAATTGCAAGTGAGTGCATATTGTCTAAGTAGCCACCAACACTCTGCCTGCATTTGATCAAAACTCTGGTTAAGTCTCCATCAGTTGAAGGGATTTCACAGTTAGAGTGGAGAAAGCGATGGTATCTTGAATGACTGCTCACACCACACCTTCATCATGTTGTTTTGCAATCCTACCTTGCATGTATGCTTCAAGAGGAAAAACTAATTTAATCCACCAGTGGGGCTGGTTGAAGACCCCAAACTTGTTTCATGATATTATTCTGGCCTGTGCTCCAGTAAAGAAAGTATGGCAATTGCACCTGATTTTTTTTTCAGTTTCAAATTGAAAAATGGTCCTTCTGATATTTTGATGCACTGTTTGCCAGGGAGTAGAGCAGAACTACACCTTGGCTAAATCACAGCCTGAGTAGCTAAATTATATCAATATCATTATTAGCTAGGCATACCATTAGATATGGCTTTCCAATCCTGACCATGAACAAAACTGGCTTCATGTTAGGTGTAAATGTATTGTGGGTGGTTCAAAGTTCTCTCAGATTCCAAGCTGAAGCACCTAGCCTATGCCCTAAACACAAATATCCATTCATTCACCATCAAAAGAAAGTAGGGGCCTAGGCCTAACAGTTAGCCTATAGGCTAGGCCTAGCCTGACTGCCGATTTGCAGGTGAAATAAGCAACTGATGTTTTTTGATGAAATACTTAGCCTACATTTGACCAAATACTGAGCCTACTATATTTATAAGTAAAGGAATAATATAGCCTAACATTTGCCACTCTCGGATTCTGATGTGTTCAAACTTTAAATAGGTCTACTGTCTAGGCCTAGGCCATAACAGTTACGCTACCACCATAACAAATAGGCCTAGTCTCGGCCGAATTTATGGCTTAGGCCTAAAAGGTCCAGAGTTGTAATGGGTCACTCAATTTTTCAGTCAAGTCGAGACATTTAATACTTTAAATGTGACTTGGTACTCGGTACTCGAGTACTAGCTCGGTACTAGTAATACTAGCCTTGGCTAAGACTATATGCATAGTCTTGGCCAACCTAAACTAGTACCGAGCACCTGTGGGCTAGTCTAGGGTCATCGATGACGACGATGAGCCAATTGGCTTTCTGTTCCTCAAACGTTAAACATAAACTTGAAGATTTTAACTTCAGCCCCATAACTCACCGTTAAGATATAAGCCCCGGGCCCTGGCTGCAATATATCCAGAAAAGAGCCAAAACAATCAGTACTAACGTTAGGCCTGACCTAATGTTAAGGTTAGTGTGTACTAAGGGTATGTGTCCTAACATAACACTGGTGCTTTCCGCGCAGTTTTCTGATTTATGTGTCCCATTAGCACTTCAAACTTGGCTTTCCCTAGTTTTCCTCCACAAACTGCCAAGCAAACATGACACACATGATTTTTTATCCGTTATAGTAAAGCCTCCGTCATTATACAAACTGATTTTCATCAAAATAAACGGTTTAGTCTGAATCGGATGAAGCAAATCATACGATGTAAGTCGATCGTCGATTACCCGACAGTTTGGACCTAAAATGGTGCACTGTGAGGGTGTGTCAGCATTAACCAATCAGAAATCGTTACCTAGTTGTCCAAACTCTCTAAATAAACGGCTCTGAGTCGGACATGTTTCTTGTCATGTTTGTCGTTGAATTCTGTGGTAAAACAACCGTGCCTGATTTTATGTACTGACTTACAAAAGTTGAATGGTCACTATCGTCTATAAAGGTTGCTTAAAGAAAGAAAGCAGCAGCCCAAACCTTATTTTCTAAAATCTGTTTAATTTGAAAGATCTCTTTATTTCACTCACAAGTATTTTTCATTATGTTTCTGTATAAAAACATTGAATACTGAAGATAAACAAGGCGTTATTCTTTATGAATTTAACAAGTAGTAAAATATTGTCTTATCATATGCTTGAAAGTAGTCACTCCTGAATTAGAGTGAGAGATACACTTATTCAAAATAGGGGGCTGCATCTTCCCTTTCAAATTGATACTTTTTTTGTATCAAATTTCTAAATCAAAGATCTAAATAGATGTTTTGCTTTTATACAATTGTAGAATGAGCGGGATGAAGTACTTACAACTGCGTCCTGGCTGGTCCTGGTAAGCAAAACTTCGGTTAATTGTTACCACCCCAAACAGTCTCATTTCTCCCAACTCAGTTTTTAGCCCCTCCCATTACCGTCTTAAACTCTTCCTGCCGCAGACACAAACTTACTTTGTTAAGGCCATATTCTGGTATGCATGCAGGGCCTTATGTGAAATTCATGACACTCTCTGTGCATATTTTGTAATGTGATCTATTTTGCATCTTTGAATGAGGAGTAAATCATTGGGAGTCACAAAATGAAAATTTTGCTTCCCGAAGTAATTTAGTATGGAGTGATAAGTATAGGTCTTTAAATCTAAAGCAAACAATTCCATTGTAAGTATATTATTGAGAAACATTATTATACTAGTAGAAGAAATGGGTAACCATAATGTAGAGCCCGTACGTCTTTGCAATCCATTGGAGAGATTTTAAGTTCATTCCAATTCACCGATATACAATTGACAAAGAAAACAATGAAGTCTTCATGAGGGCAATGTAGGTAGGTGCACATCCTAACGAAAATCTACATTCAATGCTTTTAGAAGTGAAATATGGAAACAAATTGGTAAATGAAAATGTGCAAGAAGTAAATTATCCTCACAGGGCTGTTTTTAGCAGATTGTCTTCTAAATTTGCGTTCCTTTTTATTGTCAGTTCTGGACAGATCAACGACTCACTTGGAATCCTGCTGACTTCGAAGGAGAGGATCTGCTTGTGATGTATCCTGATGAAATCTGGATTCCCAAAGTTTATTTGAGTAATTCGTGAGTTTTTTATGTATTAAATGTTCTTCTACAAAATTAAAAGATACCATTTTGGATGATTTAGATGGGTAAAGTTAAAAGAGTAAAAGAGTAATTCATACATGCTACTATCTTTCTTCTTCCTTTGGATGGAACAACAAATGGATCGGTTAGTCTACTTATTGTCAGTTAGACTTACAAATACACATTTTGTCAATACATTTCTCTGGTATGTACCTCTCGTAAGCGTCTGATTTGCAGATATTTATTTACTGCCTATTGGTGTTAATCATTTCTAGCCCTGAAAATTTAGATGGTGCCAAGTAGATCCAAATATTAACACTTACAAAAGTTGTTCACATGCATCAGATGGAACCTTCGAGATTACCGAATGAAATTGTTTGTTTCAATAAAGACGGTCTTTTAAAAATTGTTAATTTCCTTCAAGTGGTACTCTATAAATTCGAATAAAACCGAAAATTTCGCTGTTGCTCTTAAATGTTCGTATATTTGCAGGTTTGCCTTTAAAAACTGGTTTATTAGGTTTTGTCGTCACACTTTCATAACATTATTTTTCTTGCCATTTACAATATCGCATGTACATGTAAGTGAAATTTATATTAGTGCCAATGATTTTCTATATTTTCCAGTTAGCTGCCAGGTTTTACTATATGACAGTGCTACGTTTAGATAAAGGTTCTTCCAAATAAACTCTGTTCATTCTCATTTGGATGTAGTTTGAACAAAGACGCTTTAGGTGTCACCTTGACTGATCGAGGCTCCATCATGCTGACGTCTGATGGCTTTGTCCTCTATGGTATGCCCATGGTCCAGTCAACGCAATGTTAGTACATCAACTAAACATTTTCATAACGGCATGTAAGTTCTTACATTTTACCTAGTTGACTGTATTATTTTAACTGTTTTAGTTCAACCTCTTAACTTATACGGTATTACGTCCAATATCCTTCAGAAAAGTTTTAAGTTGTAAAGTTGTTCTTTCTTATTTTTAAGACGGTTTCCGATTTTTCATATTTTTTCTGAACAGCATTGAAAGTTTTCCATTTGATACTCAAATTTGTACATTTTCATTTGCACCTGAAAACCAAGTTGACGAATTTGTGGAACTAGTTGCACATCAGTCACTTTCACCTTCCCAGATACAAAGCTTGGAATGGGATCTTCTGAACGTCACCGTGTGGAATTATGCTATTCCAGTTGACAATTATGTTCCTAACAGAAATCTGTCCTGGTTTACTAGTGCACATCTTTGTGTTACCTTGAAACGAGACGCAAATTATTACATCATGGGTCTTATTCTACCATCCACGTTAATGTGTCTCATGGCGTTTGTAACTTTCCTTGCACCTCCCGACAGTGGGGAAAGAATCTCTTTAGGTGTTTCTATGGTCCTCGGACTCACAGTGTTCCAGCTTCTGATAGCTGATATGTTACCAACCTCAAGCAAACAAACACCGATACTTAGCAAATACCTTACTTTTAATTTCGTACTCGCTTGCTTGGCCGTACCTTTCTCTTTGGTAAACATTAATATGGCGTATGGTGACAACAAATTGCAATTTTTGAAGTATTCTTGGATTAGAGAGCTGTGTCTGGAGTATCTCCCATGCTGCTTAAGTATTCCGACTTACCATGACAGGGTAAGACGTGAAGTTAAAGGGGCCAGAACATTTTCAGGGACAACAAAAGACAGGAACACTGGCACAAAAATGTTTGTATTGTCAAAGAACGCCGTGGACGACAACGAAATGTCTATTATCAAAGATCAATTGAGCAGTAATGACAAGGTATTCTTTATTAATTTCAATTTCATCCTTTTTCATGTAGTTACCTTGTGAAAAAGTTGATCATCATAGTTTTTCCGGTTTCATTGGCATATGCTTCCTTCTCATGAATAAGCAGTCCACAGTTTTCTTCACCTTCCAATACAAAACTATAAATACTGTGGGAATCTAGATTTAAGAAAATTCCAATATCTTGAACTGCTAAGACTTTCTTTTCTTTCTCGTGTCACTGTTGAGACTTATTAAAAAACCGGTCTCCAATTTTGGACGATAGTAGCAATTGGAACTTACCAATCATTAAAAACTAAACATAGCGTTCTTCTTACCGTCGTCGTTTAGGATTTTGAAAAAAAAAACATGAAAATATCCTGTTAAAGTCAAAAAAAAGGCATTTCAGTCAGATTACAAGAACTACGTGTATAAATTACTTTTCTTTCTTAGATCAGACTGGAAGCTCGCACTTTTGCCTTGGTGATGGATCGAGTTATCCTCATTGTATTCCTGATTGCGTTTGTCGCTTACGTCATCAAAATACTGGTTGACTATGGCAACATACCACAAGTTACATCTGACATTTGCCCTGCTACTTAAAGGATTATTAGAAAGAAATCTACCTTTTCTAAGTCTGTTAAAGTTACTCCGTCTAAGTTTAACATGTTAACAACTCTAATAATGTAAGACAGTGTTTAAACTTGAAGTTGTACGTTCAAATTTGATTGTAGAAAAAGTGTGTAATTGGGAAAACAAACAAAAAATAAAAATGTATAATAATAAGAAAATATTGCCTTGCTTGATCTTAACACAATGGTAGGATAAGAATATTAAGCATCCTAGCAGTGTTTCATTTTTGACTAAGTGCGCTGGTTGCCCTCCTAACGTTTTAGACGCCCTTTTTTGAGAATTAGACGTTTACCTTAGGAATGGCGGAATCAATGCAAAGATTATTTCATAATTCATATAGTTATTTCATGTAATAATTGTATGTTTCCCTGTCATGTGTTATACAAAACTAAATGAAAACTAATGAAAACTCAAACCTAGACCACATTTATTTACATCCATCCTAGGACTTATTTACAACTTGTGAATTGACGACAAATTTTTGACAATTTTATGGAGGGACAAATTTGGGAATTTTTGCCCCTTAATTGAGGAGTTGGGGACGCATACTGCCGCTCCACCTTTTTGAATTTGGGACTTAACTACCTTCCCACCCACACTACTCTAAATCTTTGCTCTGCGCAGAGTATGTTTTTCTTGAATGAGAAAAATTTGTTTGGGGAAGAGTTTACGGTTAAACTAAATTTGGATGCGTTTAGGGTATCAGTCTAAACATTCTAAAGAAATTAGAATTTGAAATTACACGTGAGCTTTTCTAGATATTAACAGATGTAGTCGTCACATGTCAAGCAAAGCGAAATTCAAGCAAGTAAATATGATACCATAACCATACCTTCACAAACTCTCTTTGGATTTTTTTTTTGGGGGGGTTCACTTTAAACACATTTTCTCCTCCATTTTGTCACGTTATTACACTGTGAACGCATGGAAGGCATAAAAAAATTTAACAAAAGGTAAGGTCACTACTTGGAAACGTACATTCGTTACGGCTTCTAGGTCAAAACAAAGATTGAAAATAAATAAAACAACATATTTGCTCATCAATGTGAAGAGATACTACTGGCGCTACTTATGATACAACCCTAGGTCACAATTGAAATAAATTTCACCTAATGGAAAAGCGTGTTTGTCATGATTTTGCTAAATGCTACATCTGTTAAAATCTGGGCTCAATTTATCATTTAAAAAATATCAGTGCAAACTTTCATCAAAAGCCATCCCCACTCTCCGGACTGCAACCACATTGACAGATTTACTCAAGTTTCTAAGATCCAACCGCTGGTTCCCTTCTTACGGAAAAGTGACCTTCTCAGATAGACAATGTGCCTGAGGAACGAGCTAGCAAACGTAAGTTTGTAATCTCTAAAAATGGCATGTTAAAGGCAGGATTGATAATAAGTAGGCTAGCTGTTTCAGTGGTTAAAATTCTAATGTGACTTTTAGTAATTCTTACTTCATCGTAAAATAAAACAATACAAGCCAAGATCAAATGTGTGAATCTTTTATCTGTATATTTTAATCTCATCGTCGAGGCAAGCTGGATATAACGCTTTAAATAAGGGTGAGAATTTCACTACATCGTATCTAATAGCTTATTTTTGCTAGTCCTTGCTTTAATCGAGATCATGGTCTCTAAAGTGGTTCATAAGTGGGTGAAGTTGGCTTGGTGGTCACGTGTACTGCCTTGCATACTAGCGGTCCCCGGATCAAATCCATATGGAACCACTTGAAAATTTTCTGGGGACTAAAATTTACTTGCTCGGAACAGCTGTTTACATTGATAATGATAGGGGTTTAATTGGTGAATTTCAATTGGGTTTCTGATTGCCCATTTCTGGGGACGTTAAAAAGTAGGTCCCAGGAGCAGAACTGGGAGCGATTTGTCCACGCCTGTAACGCAGATTAACCCTCGCTAACCTGCGAGCACTAGTCGAAAAGAGAAGGCGAATCTCGCCGGTGTTCATCCACGCTCACTCTGGTATTGGGTCCTTGATGAGCCAATTGACTTCCTGACCCTCAAAACTTTACACTGAAGTGTTTTCGGTCGTGGACAACATTAACTTGGGTTTATTCTTCAACACTGTAGATAAGCTAGAAGAGGCGAAGGCAAAGTATGGAGAAACGGGCTCATTCGAGGGAAAACCTACACATAAGAGCTCTGAAAGGTCTTCACAGCCGGCAGTGGCGAGTCCAATTTGGGTGGTTTTCAGTGGGGCAACGCAAGGGATAGAATCAATCCTCACCCAACCAAAGATGAGGCTGAGGTGAGGAGGTTTACTCCTTAAATTATTCTTCTTAATTATATCACTTTTATAGTTATTTTTAATTTTATTTTACTTTTATATCTAAAGAAATATTTCAAACTGGGAAACCTCCCTTACCCCAAAACAATTTTTGCACAGCAGGCAGTGTCGAATCCAATGTTTTCAAATTTGGGTTGTTGTTTTTCAGTAAGGGCAACGCGAGGGATATGATCAATTATCAGTTAACTAAGGTTGAGGCCGATGTGAGGTTGTTTACCCCTTAAAATTATCATTCTTGGTATTACCAGTTGATGTTTATTTTTATACATTTTATTTTTATACCTATACAAAGATTTCCCACTGGGAAACATTGCTTCCCCAAACCTGTTTTTTTCCGTATCTTAATTTTACCTGGACCCTTGGACCAGTCACGGTATTGGGCATGGGCTTTAACGTTTGATAAGAATAGGGATAACCGCTTCAAGCTTATGTAAACGTCTGAACTATCTCGTCTTAAGTTTTTGCTTATTATTAAGCCCATTCGTGATTTGACACATATGGGGCGAATCACCATTGTCAATACCCTACTAGGTCTTTCACAACTTGCTGTCTGTTCCAAGTTTTAGCAGCACATCCAACTACCCCAAGAAATGTCTTGAAGGAACCGGGGACACCCATCTTAAGTTGTATTTAAAATAACAGGTTAAAGGGCAAGGAAGGATAAGGCTGCATAAGATGCCCTGAAGTTCAAACCCCTTTCCTAAAGCAAGCAGGCAGACCACTACCAAGTGAGCCCAGTACAATTAGATTCTACCACAGTCATGGCAGAACTTGTCAATGCTAACCTTAAAGTAGTGCACTGATGTGGAGTTAACAACCTACTCAGGCAGACTATTCCACTCGTGGACAACTCCATGTGAGTCTAGCTGAACTTCTTAATGTCAAGCCTTGCAAACCACTTCACTAGCTTTTTTTGGAAATCCGGATGTTATGAGTTAGTTCTATACTTTGATTGGCTGCATTAAGCAAGATGGTCTTCGAGCAACTCATATCAAATCTTTTACGTGAAGTCTGAAATGTACATGGGTAAAGCGATTTACAACTGCAATTTCTGCAAGTTAGAAATTATTATTTTATTTGCATCTTAAGAAGCATGGAAGTACATATTTGTTTTCATGTAATTTTCAAATCAAGGATATTTTCGATGTTTGCAGTTTGAGGTCGTTTACAACTTCACGATTTGTTTTGAACAATGCAATTTTAAAAATTGAAAACATTTGTTTCTACAAATTTATGTATGAGAGAGATGTGAAGTGGATCAGTGTGTTTTGGACGAGTTGTTCGTCATCTTTTTGATTGCAAGCAGGCCCTATATCGCTCAATCTAGTTGGACCTATTTTGTATCGAGGTTCGGACCCAAATTCTGGAATGTATGAAAGCTTTTTTCACAATCCGTGTGATTTGATGATTCGAGAAGTGTTGTTTTGAGAATAAGCATCTGAACTTATTTATTGCTCTGGCTGTAAATTACGTCCTGAGGACGTCGCTTGCGACAAAAATTATCCATTAAAAGTCATTTCTTGTAGCAGATAACGTGTCACCTGATAGAGAGATGTCAGAGTAGCTCCTGTCGCAATCAGCGTAAAGTTGAAAACAAATGAAATTGGTTTGGTGAAGTACGCACTGTGCACGAGACTGTACTTTACAGCTACTGTGTATACATTTACACGTTTGCACTGTATCCTACCGCGAAGCAGAGATGAATACGTACCTTTTATCTTCGCAAAAAGTAAAAACAAATGACAAAATTAACGGGGAAACGATGGCAAAGTCATGTGAGTTGAGTCAGTTTTTTGAAAGAGCCATACGGTGGCCGAGACAGCTCAATATCTAAGTTCAGAAGCATGAAACTAAACGCGTCAAAGCTTATTGAAGTAGGTCACACTACGGGAAAGTTTAACGCAAAATTTCCTAGCCTAGGCTAACTTAGCCTAGGACTTAAGCAAGATCATTCATGACAAAGATACCAAAAACCGTGGAAGGATGAACGATGAGGGTACTTAGGCTTGAATTTCATACAAAGACTATTTGTCAACTTAAACCTTTAATCCGTCGTGACCAGTCTTGTCCGAACAGTGAATCACGGCACAACATTGCATTATGAACACTGAAGCCCATGTAATGTGTGATTGAAGCAATTTTAGTTAGTTATGTACAAGTAACAGGTCTGGGTCAGCAGTATTTGCTGAAAAACTTCAACAACCAGTGATAGTCATCACTACTCTTTGGGGGGGGGGGAGGGAGGGAGACTTAAAATGCCATAGTGTATTGCCCTTCGATTACCATTACAGTTTTCGTCAGCTTGAAACTTGGACATTTATCCTTTGACCTTTATTTCCGAATCCAGCAGGGTAGTGACGCATTTTTGCGGTTAACTTTAAGATACTGGGCATCCATCTTTGAAACATTT
>WURT03273174.1:0-25525 GCA_009936505.3 Holothuria glaberrima
ATGATGTAAATTAAAGTTTTATAATTAAAACTGACCTGTACAATCCTTGGCACAAGAGTACTTGACAGCCAATATGGTGAGAAGCACCGAAGAAGTTAAAACAATACAGCAAAAAAAAAATGCAGAATAATCTCAGAAAATAATCACAAAAAATATGTTTCGATTAAAAATTCTAAATATCTTTACAGCAGAGTATACATAAAATCCAAAGAAAGTTTTTGATATTTTATGCAGGACCCCAAACTTACCAAGATGGCGGAAACAACAAAATGGCCGGCAATGTAACGATCACAATGTATAACAATAATATGAGAAATAATTATTAAAAATACTTTTGACACAGTTGCTCTTAATATCTGGCCATATTATATGACAAATAATCCCAAACGATTTTTCAAAGTACTTCTTTTGGAGTGAATCAACTTCGAATCAACATCGAATAATAATCAGCAGACAATCATATCATGTGCAGTACGGTGGATGGGTACCTTGACTAATTGGTGAATCTTCGGCTAACAAGTTTTCATGATAAAAAGTGAAAACTGAGTGAAACTTTGCCTTAAATTTTCTTTAGTTTTGTGAATCTAGGGTGAATCTTTGCCTTACATTTTTATAAAAAAGTGAATACTTGTGAATGCTTGAGGTGGGTAGGGTGGGGGGGGGGGAGTCGAAGGTTCTATTTGACGTGTACATTATTCGTTTCAGTCAAAGTTGGTCCAAAAGTGAATGAAAAACTTGCATTTCTGCCACAAGCTATATCACTGCTGGTTTTCCGTGGTTTTTCCTGAGTCCACAACTAAAGTGAGGCGTTGAGTCAGGAAACTCTGAAAGACAGATTATTCCAAATTTTAAAACGCTTGACAGTCGCGAAATTCAAGAACTATATATAAAAAAGACCGGCATACTTAGGGGATCTTGAAATTGTTCTTATATAGATGAGAACTTCATCGATTCTCATATAAGGCGACTATCATTCTCCCTCGAAGCAAGGTCGTTTTCGTATGATCAACTAGATGCTGAAACTGTTTGTAAGTTTTTAAGGACTGGTAAAAGCATGGGAATTGACACGTAGCAACTTCAAATACAGCGTGCTGTTGAAAGTACAATACAGGCCGCAGGTGTCAGGCCAGCTTCCAGTTTTATATACTGCACCATCATGATGAGTAGTTGATAGACAGATTAAGTCTATTTTTTATAAAGGTTTGTTAACGTTATGACCAAATCTAGCTGAAGATCAAACCACGAAAGCCATCCAAAAGGGCAAGGAAATGGTCCCTTCCATTGGAGCCAGGATTTGTCCACTGCCGTTTCCAGCGGGTAGGGTTCACTGGATCGAACATTCACTAGATCAAAGGTTCACTGCCCTCCGAAAACTTTGGAGTGTTACTTAAAAATTGGAAATCTGGTTTAATTGAAGTAATTTGAAAAGTTCCCATGTTATGGAGGGAAATATGAAAAGTTTTAATTCTTATTGGTAGGCTCAAATAAGGTAATTGTCGAAGTGATTAGTCATCGTTAGGAATTCTATACTAAATTAGCCCAGTAAGGTTCCACATTAAAACTGAAAAAGTTCCACAATAGGTTGGGGAGACTATACTTGCATTTGGGGATAACGGTCTTGTTGCCGATGAAAACAAAACCGGCAGAGTTATGTTTACTGTGTTAACGCGTAGAACTTATTTTCATCAGCCTGTTTGTTTCAACATTCAACCCAATTGTGACGTCGCGGTCGCCCAGCCTATGACGTAGTCTTTCCCAAGTGTACTACCCACTACCTTTTCTGGTGCCACCCTTGCTACTCTTTAATAAATTATGATCTAGTTAGTTATCCAACATACTACACAGTGTAAAAATTTTTGTTTCATCCTTTCATTTGTATTTTACGTCCAGTGATTTTTTAATTTAAAGGGCTTGTGCTCCAAATCCTCTCGTGGCTACGGTCTTGCGTATGACTAAAATTGTTTCGTGATGATGACCAGCGACCCGTCTTACCGATGATTCTCTTGATTGAAGCACTTATGAGCAATGAGCCTTATAACAAGTAAAACTTATGAAAAGAAAGACCGTCCAAAACGGTCCAAAACTGCAGGAATGGACATGATACTGAAAGGGGCCGAACAATTTGTTTTGCAAAAAAGAGATTTTTTGTTCTGTTCATTTCAGAAAAACCAAAATAAAATGCAACAGTCAAGTAGTTGAACAAACTATTTCTTCCAGGCTACATAAATCGTTCAAGAGGGCGATTTCGTCCAGTGAAGCAATTCCGTCTTACTGAGAAAATCCGTCCAACATTTCGTTGAAAGGAATACCGTTGTCTCCACACCCAATTACTAACACAGAACATCTGGGCACTGGGAAAGAATTCCAAACTACCGCCCCCAAAAAGTATACGTGTACGTTTACCTTTCAAGAGACTCATGGCGCCTTGTGTACTTGAACACGAAACACAGCACAGATATCAATTTGCACTGAACAACACTGGTTTACAATTATATTTCTTCCATTCCCGTAGCCCACAGTAAAACATTTCCACGATGTCTTCAAGCATAGTGTGCCAAAGATTTAAAGAACTTGTGATTAAACGACATTGAAACATTTCAATTACGCATGAAACGTGATTTCAATATGCAGTCGTGTGAAATTTTTTATTCAGTTCTTATTTGAGGCCCTCAAAATATTAGCAGATATAGTCACGACATTTGTAATCGAGGTGAGCTTCAACTTGAAGTTGTCTTTCAGCTCTCTGCATGAAGCACGAGGGCTTACTTGACCCCTTCTCTGCACGCATAGGTTATACGAGCAAGGTGATTTTTTTGTCTTTTATTATGTTCTTTCGACTTTTAAATAGATAGGGATATATGTTTCTCATGAACAACGTTAACTTTAAAACTTCATAAGCCTCTCATACATACAGATATAGAAAGCATACTGTTACATAAGAGAAATGTGGTTACTTATTTAAAAATCCATTCATCAACAATTTCATTTCTAAAATAAAGTCGTTCATTAATTGAATTGATATTGTGTAAATAGTTGCTAGAATTCTACTTTGATGTGGGCATGAGTTGCGTTGATCTACTTAAAAAGAGAGCAAAATTTTAGAGAATTTTAAATCCCATGACAAAATCGCATTTTCATATTTTCTTCCATTCCCGAAATATTCCCCTCCACCTAATTCGAAATTGGGAATGTCGAATAAACTTGCAGCAAAAACATTATGACGTCAGGCATTATTCAATGAAATGTTGTGTGTTTCTTAAAAATTTCTGTTTATAAACTTCAAAGTTCGGTGTGCACACCGTAAGTCAGGTACTCTGGAAATCATTTAATTAGCACCAAACTCGGTTAATTAATGATGATTGGTTGGCCAAAATATGTTTGTCAAGGAATGGTAAAATGATATAAATGCTTTCATCCATTGCAACCGCTTTCTCCACCCTTCTCCCCTCCCACATCGCTAACTTCTTTGCAGGCTTTCGAATCGGATGTCCAGGCTTCGAATCCTTTTTCTCCAGTAGGAGAGCTGGCCCTTTGTGAAGGAAATCTTCGCATCTCCCCTAGCGACCCTGACTAGTTTCTGAAATAGTGCACAGCACAAAGTTTTAGAACCATTTTACACAAATGAGACTCCAGGTAGACAAAGACTACTTGTAATGTGAGGTCAAATCATGAACCAAAAAAGTATCCTGCATGGCCGAAAGAAGAGAAAGTAACAAACTAAATTTTATCAGGACAGTTTCATGTATAATTTCGTCCATTTAGAGAAAGCTTGTGGACAATAGATTGAAGGGGCTACCTTGAAGAAAATGCACACCCCTACATTTAATGAAAGGGATTCAGGAAAAGAATTCCAACGGGAGAATGGAAACCTGAACTTTTTTTTAAGTCGCAGACAAAAGGCCACGAAAATCATTGTACCTCTTGGTCGTAAATTCCTTATGCATGTAGCTAGCAGGGGTGGCGCCAGGAAGTTCACAACAAACATCAAGCTCCCTCACAAAAGATCCTGAACCTGAAGGCCAGGCAGACGACGTTCCTGAAGTATAGTAATAAATAGTAACTTAGGTAAGTCGTTAAGGTGTAAGCGTGAGGGAGCAAAGGGAAAATATGGCTAGGCAAATACTTTGATACTACACACATTTCAATTAGTTTGGTTAACTTTGTAGCTTGCCCAACAATGGTTCACAAAAAGTAGGGTTAACAGCCTAGATCTTAGGGCGTCGAAAAGGTCAAGCCCTGGCCAGGGATGGGGAGTTTTTTTTAAAAAACAAATCAGATTGAACACTGTAAGATGCAACCTCCTGGCATCTGGTGATCAAGCACTCAGGATAAATTTCAATTAACCATCCATTATGAATTTTATTACTCTGTGCGTACTTAAGAAGAAGCCATAAAACAATATGATTGTCTATCCGTCAAAGTAACCGAAACTAAGAAGTGCAGCGTTTCTCCCGAAGGGAAATTATAGACAAATGAAATGAAAGAGTGCCAGATGCAAAATTTGCTGTGAAAATATAATTGTATTGTAAAGTATTGGATTATATGAATTTTGTAGACTATCGATCTTAGGGACATCCATTAAATTATAGGCTTACACAAAAATGAGAGATATTTTAAACAACATACCTTTATTTAAAACAGAGCATGGATCCGTTGATGAAAATTCGAATTCTCACGAGGTGCTTCACTAACATTTTCCACACCAAAAGAAAGATATTTCTAGTCTAACAATGATTCAATGAAATACTTTTCAACACAGCAAGGACTTCATAAGAGCATGTGAATTTTCCGGTGCCAATGAATCATGGTATCTTTATTACGATATTTGTTACATTTTAGGATCTTACACCCTGCACAATCGTGGCATTTTCATGATTAATATAGGATCCTCGATGAGGCAAGCTGCTCCGTGCCCCTGAAAGGTTAAACATGTTCGATAGTCTGTTTAACCCATAAAGCTAAACGTAACCTCCCATCTCACTGAATGACGAATGGCCACGGATGATGTCGAGCCCAGTGGAAATGCCACACTTAAACACCGTTAAGTTGTAAGTCATTAAAACTTTTAATTTATTCATATGCATTGCCCTTCCCCAAGGTCTTCCAGAGTTCCTAACGTCATTAAGGGATAACTCAGGTGTGATGGCCTCGAGCATTTAGGCTACCCATCGTAACCTTTCAAATTCCTTCAGTACAGAAAACTTACTTCGGAAATCTGTAGGTTACATTTCTTATTATAAATTGCTAGGGTAAAGAACAAAATGTCGCCGGCTCCGACAGTCAGAGTCAGTAAAGCAAATTAAACGTTGAGTACAAGATTGCACTGCATTGTTAGGGTTACTGTGTAACTTTGAATAATACAAAATAGAAAAGAAATTATTTAAAGGGAATAAGCAGTCGTCCAAACTTAAATTTGATATATCAGCTAAATCTTTCAAATCTCATCCTATGTTACTTTCAAGTACCTTTAAATAGCTTTTGCTTTTGCATTTTTGTTTATTCTATTTACCACACGCTCTACAGGGAAAACGTACTTCCCTTATTTAAATTAGTGTCTCCGGGTATCCTATTTCATGAGTGGTGAAAGGGTGTAATGAGTGTGAACAGAAAAAAACCGTGGAACGTTGTGAGTTGTAAAATCGATAGGAAAATAAAGAGTATTGGATTTATTCAAGAGGTTTTAAGATAAAGCCCTGATTACATAACCTTGCGTTTAAAACGACCCAGAGTGAACGTGTTTGCTGCTGATTACTGGTTTATGCAGAAACTTTCGAGGTTTTTCTTTCACTTTTGAAAAAGGCGGGGTTATTGTGATACTATAGTGCTGAAGTGTTATAATTTTGTGTATTCCGCCAGTGTTATAACGAGGCCAGTATTTGCTTGTTACCACAGCCACAATCCATTTTGTCGCCCTTATCATAACCTTACCTTGCTCTTCTACGTGATAAATTTAAGTTGGTTATGGGTAAGTTAGTATGTCCAGAATTGGGAATTCACACCGTTACTCAACGAGAACGGGGTAACGATCTTTCAGTGTCGATCTTTGTGAGTCTCTGGAACGAGACGTGTGGCTTTATAGTAGAGTAAAGTTGCTTCACCAAGAGGCTCCTACTGGGAACATTACAAAACTGAGTCAACTGTAGTATTTTCCTTACTAGTTTCGTTTCGGTTTTTAATATTGTCAACGTCATATGGGTAAGTAACTTCCTGTAATGACCTTCTATGTTGCCACTACACAGAGTAGCAAATGGGGTTCCCCCGTAACTTTTTGTGCCATTATATAACCCACTCGTCGAATCTAGTGTAAACGGAGCATGTTGGGTCTACTTTGGTGAACACCACTCTTATTCATCTCTTTACAATGTAATTGAATAATATTATCAGATTTGTAAGTTTTGCACTTAACGGGATAGCAAGTCAAACTTCAGCGTGTACGCAAGGACCATAAAAATATTTTAGGCGGTTAAAGTTCACGATAACTGGCCGCGTTGAGGTGACTATTGCCTCACCGATGCAGTTTGCATAAATTTTCACAACGGTTTCATACTATCCCTCCCTCGTAAGCTTTTTATCTTAAGAAATTTTGTACGTACATAGGCAATGGACGGTCGTTGAGGAAGTAACAAGAAAGGTAGGTTACAGAAATAGTATACTAATTAACTGCTACTGTGCATGTCTGCTTCTTTGTTATTGTATATAAAACACTTCATTTCATATTTACAATATGGTTAAAGGGAAATATTGCGTTTGAAAAGATATTTCAAAATGACACTAATGTAATCCTATTGTGTTCTCTTCCCTTCTTCAAACATGAATCACAAACAACTTGCAAAAGATCAACACTAATTTCACGAAATGTGGAGAAAAAGAAGAAACAATTTCCTCATCAAACCGGCTCATTATCGAACGATAAGCCTCGCCTACATTGCAACATTTTCTATTGCTGAATATTCATTTATTTAGAGTGGTTACAAGCATGGGTCATATTTTCATTCATTACGCAATACGTGTTGACCTTGCTAACCCTGTGTTTCATGCTGACAACAGCAGTGTCCGCACGGGCTGTGGGATATTGCAGTTTACCCAGAGGGATGCAGTGCCATATGTATGCTGTTCTCCTTTCACACAGTGAGCATTATTCACAGGACGCTTTTAATTTAACTGCAGAAGACTTGACCACATTTTTTTGCCACTTGGTATCACAGGTTGGTAAAAATTTTCGTGTTCTGCTTCTTCTAGGGCCTAAACCGATAGTAGCAGTTACGCCCCAAGAATCTCTTTTACATCTTACCGTACTGTTTCGAAAGCGAAGCAACTTGCTAAGGGCCAAAGGCTACAATTCTAATTACAATAACTATAACTTTGTGAATAGTAAACCAGGGTGGTGGAAAGAACCCCCTTAGAACATAGGCTACTAACTGTATTTCAGTTCAGACAGTGTAGTAATAATTCTCAGTAGTTCATAATTAACGAACATTTTGCACATGCTGTAGAAGGCGCCTGTTATTGTCTGACGTAGCGTAATGAAAGGATTTGATTGGTGGATTTCAAATCGGGGTAACGAAGGTGTGTTTCTGCATGCATAATTGCTTGGGTGAACAAACTTGTCAGTTGTTACAGAAAGGTTAATTACTTGTTAATTGGTGCTCACTGGGTAGATTTATTTTGCCAGCTACCTCTCTTTCATCAAACGGGATCCGATCATATGTGAAAGAAGATAGGTTAAATAAAAAGCCTCACAAACGCAATATTTCCCTTTAAGTTCCTTTGCATATTATCTGGTTGCATTGAGTTGTTTAACTAGATTGTACCCTAATTCCTAAAAATAAAGCAAACGCCTACGAAGAGCTTTAACTACATCCCTCAAGATTTCCACAGATGTGGTATACCTAATACACACCCATTTTAACCAGTTTGACTTGAACTGCTCGAAAGCTTACAATTACGCATTATTCTTAATTGTAACTGCAGTGGAGCTTTGCAAATTAATGGATATCTCTTAATTTTCCCATATCTCGAGGCCCTTCTTAATTACAGGTATAACAGGCCTTCTGCGGTATTGAATTACATCACAGTTAACCAAGAGAGTAACTCAGCAGGACAAATCCTACCACAAACTTTTGCTAAAGATGTTTGATACCAGTTTCTATACTTCATATTGTATTAGTACACAGGAATGGGTATAAGCTGACAAAAGAGTACAGAATTGATCCGGAGATAACCTGTATATATTGCTGTTAAAAATCTGTCCCCAAAAGTTAATCTCTACTCAGCTTTGGAATCTACATGTCTCGCATGCATCAGTTCCAGCACCGGAGAGTCTTTAGTCACCCATGCTAGTAAAATTTTTAACCATCATAAATAATCATGAAACACTTAGGGGTTTCAACAGTGGAGCTGCAAAATGGTGGAGGGGGAGGCACTGCAGAAGAGAGCGCCTTAAACCCACCCCAGAGAAACCGAGAAAGATGGTGTTATGTGTGCATATTCTCTAGGGTTAGAACTTGCTTTCACATCGAATAATATCTTTTTCTGACTTGCGCAGGTGATGTGTGGGGGAGGGGCTTAGGAAAACAGGTGCCCTCTCCCCTTTGAGAAAGTATTGTTCATTCCAGATGGCTTAGATGGACAATGGGCACCCTCTTTGACAAATTTTGCAACTGGTCATATACTGGAAACTTTTTACAACTCAGTGACTTTTTATTTATTGATGACTGTAACGGAAAGGTGTTTTGTCTCACTGGGGGGTGACAACTCTTCCCCCTGAAAAAAATTTGTTTATGTAAGAAGTGTTACTTGCAAAATGGTGGTATCTTTGGCAACTCTTTCAGTTTATTACATGCTTAGAAATTATCATTATTCAGTGATATTTTGGGTGTGGTGTGTCCTTCGTTTTAAAAACGTTTAATGACAAAATACATGCCTCTCATATAAGATTGCTCTAAGATCCTTTATTGATGCAGGGTCCCTACAATGGTCGGAGATTCACTTTTTCATAAAAAGCGTTTTGGTAAGAATAATGTATTACATCCCCAATAATGGTTATGAGATATGGAATAAGTATTGTGACGAATGTGCGCAAATCGCGCTGAACTGTTGCATTAAAACCATTTCCATGACGTAAATTGCGTGCAGACTGCACTGATATACTTAAGTTTCTAGCAAAAATGATCCGACAATTAAATAGTGAATTGTCTGTGTATTATAATTTGTAAAAGCGATCAATTTTCATAAAATATGTTTTCCGGACCCCTCAATTCCACTACTTTGCACTCTAGCAATGCTGTGCGATCCATAATGACTCCTGTGAATAAACATGATATATTGATAGTAAACACAGTCATACCGTGAGGCTAAGTTTTTTTCTTAAGAAAAATCACAGAAATTGTGGTTCAACTCTGAACCACAAGTTCTCGTATTGTTGAACAGATTTTAAAATTAAAAAGACTACTAGGAAATAGGTGGGGAAGTCTAATTTAGTCGTGAGCAAAATGGAAAACGATGAATGACTTAAAATTCACGACGAATGTCTTTTAATTTTTTGAGTCGTATAACCAGGACTTTTAACGGGGAGGATGTGTGCAGCTGTTTGCCATTTGAACAGAAGTACAGGTAGATTTGATACCATTGGAATGCATTCTTGAATGTGAATGCCTTCTAGGGAGTAGAGTTTAATGTTTTATTAAGATGATGTGTTGATGGTAGAAAACAAGGTTAGGGTACTTGTCGTGACGTATGTTAGATGAAACTCCAAAATAAAGATTATGCAACATTAAAGGGAAATTGCTTTTAAAATGCTCCAACATGGCATATAAGGAAAATACCTTTAATAATGATTAAACCGTTCCTTCTCAACAATAAACTCTAGCAGTACCTCTATCTGTTCAAAATGTCATGCATTACAAGCGTAAACGATGTTAAATCATTTGAAATTTTGATAGTTTGGGTGAACAATTTTTTGTGCAACAAATAACCAACTTTGTTCCCATGAAAGCTACTGCAGAGCCTAATATGCAATTGTCTATCATGCTATATAAATGAACGTTGGTTTAATAAATATGAAAAATTTTCTGTAAAACAAACGCAATATTTTCCTTTAACTAACGTAAGATCTAAATGCAGCAGTGGCGAAAGATTGGCAGGAGTGGTACACAAACATGAAGTACTCATCAGCGGTGGAGTCGTCATAGTGACAAATAGTATTCCCATGTAGAAGGTGACGTTGAGGGGCCACAGTGGTCCCTCTTGTGTGGTCGTGTGACAACTTCCCAGGAGGTCCTGGGTGAAGTGCACGGAGGTTCCGGGGTAATAACAAAAGATTGACGATTATAATGACTAATTTAGTTATCTCCGGGTAGGCCTATGCATCCCACGGAGGAAGAGTCCTAACATTTTACAGCATTGAAAGTGTTTGTATGGTGGAAGATAGAAATTGTCGAAACTGTGATGAAACCGATCTTTGAAAGCATCGATAAACACAAAAGAGTGTTACTTAATAGAAAAAGAAAACATCGTGAGATGAAACATATTGAAGTCTTAAAAATGCATCACATTTTCTTCTTTTGGTAGGCAACTAAAGATGGGTAATTGCTGCTGTAAAGATAAAACCAAAAGAGACCAACATAATGGAACAACAGGTAAATTAACCCTTTTTAGTTTTTTTTTTACCGAAAACGAAAGGAACATATGCAATCCAGCTGGTGAGTGCATGTGTGTGAATATTTGTAAGTGTGTTTCTGACACTTATCACGTAAACACGATATAGCAATGATCAATACTTTTTATACTTCTTGGTTTATAGGTTAGTCACATCTAGAAAAAGAAAACCGTTGCTCTCGATAGAGCTTCATGGTCATTTGAGGTCACCAGGATTAAAAAAAAGCGATACCCCAAGGTAGGGGGCACGAATACTTTTCTTGTTTAGAAGTAGATCCCTTATCATAAGCAAATGAACTCTGAATTTTTGGTAGAGTACAAAGGTTATCTGCGATCACCGGAGGTGCGAGTACGAAAGCCTTTTACATTGCTTCTTAACACGTTACCTCAAGATAGGAATAATAGCCACTTTTCACACTCAGCGTATCAATTCGATGTATATTAAGAGCACGAGGTTACTGTTCTTCGTGAAGGCCAAGGGTCATTTGACGTCACCAAAGGTCAAAATCCGATATTTCAAGATACAAATACAAAAAATACAAAAAATACAAATACAAATATTTGTAACATAGAAAGAAACAGCTGTGTTGTATTTGGTTAAGACTAAAGGTTATCTGAGGTTATCAGAGATAAAATTACTAAAAACATGCACACAGCTTGTAAATATCTCAAGATAGCAATGATGGATAGTTTTCATACTGAGTTTATAAGTTTTGCATTTGACGGGAAAGTTCATTGTTGTTATGGTGGTCAGAGTGCATTTGAGGTAAACAGAGGTTACAATTCAAAACAAAAAATAATTTCTTACTGTTACTTGTCATACCTGCGATATGCGTTTAACACTTTGTTTTATTAACGAAGACCCTTCTGTTTTAGCAGAGATCAGAGGTTATTCGGGGTCACCAGACGTCAAAAACGAAATCTTCATAACAATACATCTAAAGTTAGGAATGATGAATGAGTGTCACACTTGGAATGTGGATGTGGTTTCCATAGAATTCTAATAAAAGCTCAAAATAAGTCACCAATGGTGAAACAACGAAAACCTTTTTAAAGTGTTTGTCATCATGATATTTCAAGAGGAGTTACATTGAGGTATCTCATACTTTGCATGTAGATGCCGAACAGATAGTGAGAACTCTCGGTGTTATTAGCGGAAGTTAAAGTTTGCTTGAAGTCACAAGCGGTCGTATGGAGATAACCTTGTGAACACATCACATTAAGGATAATATTGATAGACCTCATGGGTGGCATATGGATGCCAACAAGTTGCGTCCAATCACTTGATTTTTTCGTGGCGGTTAACAGTCATTTGTTGTCAAAAGAGGTCGAATGTAACTGTGAGGCATCTAATACGTAGCATGTGAACTACCCGGTTGTGTGAAAGAGTTCATTGTTTATGATGAACTTAAAGGTCATGTGAGGTGACAGACTTCAAATTGTAAAAACATGGTAAACTCAACCTCCACAGGGCGCAGGATTTCCGTTCGGCTATGAAACTTTTATGCTGTGGGGAAATATTTTGTTTAAATTCAACCAGAATGGCACAGAAAGAAAAATAGCTTTTGTCGTTGGTAAACCATTCATTCCTAAAAGGAAACTATGCACCTTCTCAATATATTACACATTAAAAGAGATGTGTATGCTTCATTATTTGAAACTTCCACAGTTGAGCCAACGGATCATTCATGAGCTATAAAACAGTAATAAGTGTCTTGTGAGAGCCTTATTCCTTGAAAAGTAAGTTGGCCAACTAATTTACATTGGATGGCCTACCATTCTTTATCTATAAACCATGGTTTGAAAATGCTATATGTACTTTGAAATTTACCCTTTCCAACCAAATCTACTTTGTATTTGAATAAAAGAATTTTGCGTGCACATATGGTTTCCAATACCTTACAAGATGTAACGTATTTAATATATGACTAGCACTGTAGGAGCTCTGAAAACGTCCTTTTACAACTTGTGCATTTCCAGTATTCAGCTTCTTTGAACAATGCAGTATATGGTATCGGTACTGCCAGAATCTTCCTGTGAGTGTGGTAAATAAAAAAGTAATTTATTAATTATATTTTTAGAATCTACCACCAATGAAGAGAAGACGAATCATAACGATGAACCAGGTATGATATGATCCTACATCGTTCACCCTGAAATCGTAACAGCTCCATGCCGGGATTACTGTAAGGAGACCTCTGTAGTGGTGTGAAGTCGCCTCACTGGTGATTTATAGCTTAAGGATGACAAAACTTAGAACATAAATGTAGACAGTGATGGCGCATTTAATTTATTCAAAGATGCGTGTTTTCTTTACTTTTGTATTGAGGAGTCATACATTCGAAGGTGTAAAGAGGCTAATAAAAGACCCTTATTTGAAAATAAAACTAACAAACAAAACACTTCAATGATTTTTTAATGTAAAAAAGTTTGAGACATAATTACCGGGTGAAAAATTCAGGGTGTTATCATTCGCGCTAAATGCTGGCAGTGCTTTATTCGGAGCTTTCAAATCCACTAACGACTACCGTAGCTATCATACAATAACTCAACAGTACTAGAGTCTCATTCCTCATGTCAGTGATCCTGGTATACTTCTCAGACTTTGCGTTCACTCAGGTATTTTCGTTGCTCATATTGCTCTGTATTTTAGTACTTGTTGTGTGCTTAACTTCTTTGAGATCTCTATCGAATTGTCCTTCATCCAATCACCAATGTTATATTTCAAGTTAGTATGTCAGTTTAAAGTTGGTCTCTTGTACTCCCTCGTTTGGAGGAAAAGTGCGCATCGTTATAAGTTTTATCAACAAATGCAGACAACTGGTTTGTCAACTAATCGCATACGCTCGTAAGTCTACTACACGCGTGGGCGAAATCTAAGCCGTTCGTGCATGTGTGCTCCATTGTTTTCCTCCAAACTTACATATGTTTTCCTCCAAACTGACGTCGCGTGACGTCAGTGCATAAGGCCTATAGTGGGTGATTTAAAATTGGTGTGAAAAACTATACTTGATAAATGTTGAAAGTAATAAGCAAACTGTGTTAAAATAAAGTCATTGATCAATAAAAAAGGCGTCAACAGGTAGAGGACGGCAGGAGACATGTTCCCCCACTTTCGAAAGTGGGGGTACCATGTCTTTCCCTCACTGTCTTCTAGAACCTTAACGAAAATAGTAGATACGCAGTTTTATACCATACCATGTAACAGCTGAAATGGGCTTAGTCTCAATAATAGTCAAACTAGTGGTGTAATAGGTTCTAATATAGTGGGACAAGATTCAAATTAACCCACTTATCATCAGGAATTGAGAATTTTCCAATACCTTAGGGGGTTACCAGGGTCCCGCGGTAGTGGACCTTCGCTCTTCACAATTGAATTAGTCCTGGTCAAGGTCATGCCCCACCATTCTTCTGTAATTTTTGAAGCTTGTGTCAATCAGAGTAGCTGACGTATAGTCATACGTGTTGTTTGAATGTATGGTGCCCTTATCAATACACTCATAAAGGTATTCTTCAGGGAGTGGCAATGAAAATAGTGATTGAAAAGGAATTTATAATGTAAGCTAGTATGTGATAATTCCTCTGTTATACAGAAGAATGTCATGAATTATCCAATTTGAAGTAAATTTCCATGCCTTTGTTCTCCAAGAAATTTCAAGTCGGTAAAGTTTAAGAATTATCTGTTAATGGTCATTATTGTTCAGACGGGTATCCTACAGGAAGTGCATTTTTGGCAATGAAAATAATGATTAAAAAGAAATTTGTAATGTAAGATGGAATGCTATAGTTCCTTGGTTAGACAGAAGACCGCAGTCATAGTTAATCATACCATTTAACGTAACTTTCCATGTCTTTTGTTCTCCAAAAAATTCAAGGAGGTGTAGTAATTTATCTGTGTATGTTCAGTGTTGTACTCAGCTCATTTATGCGGTAACGTAACTATTGCTAGAAAGGTAAAGTTTCATACTACAGGTAAGGCCTAACTTTGATGACAATTTTAGTAATTACAGGCTAGAAGTCCCAAAAAAGTATGATAGTGTTTCCGTTACACACCGTACCATTACGTATGGCTAATAATAACCAATACCGAAGACTCTGGGCTTATATGACCAGTGAGTTAGTCATCGATGTAGCAAATTTATAGATACCGTACTAAAATGATTTCATCTCATTTACTACGAATTACAGCCGTTGTGAATGTAATATACAAAACATTTATCAGAGCCTTTGAGGACGGTAGTTTTCGTGTCAAGAGGGGAGAGGTTGTAGAAGTGAAAAAGGAGTTGTAAGTTTGATTTCGTTTTTACAAGACGTTTTCGAAAATGTGAATTCCGTGTTTTATTAATTTTATATTCGTAACGTTTTTACAGTTTTACATGTCACTGAATAGCTGATTACTTGAACGAAACATGATAAATTGAATAGACACTTGTTGATTCAAGGTTTTGAGTCTAATCATGTGCTGGTTGAAAAGTTTTACATGCACTAGCTTACCTTAGTTCATTAATTTTAAAGATTACAATTACTGGCCTAATGAAACCGGGGAATGGAAATGTTTGCCCTTCGCAGAAGAAAAGTAAATCGAAAGAAATAAGAAATTTCACTGTCATATGTCATAGAGAAAAAGGGGTGTTTTTGAACGTTAGGTGGCATTAATGGTTATTATTTGATAGAAGTAACATCAGCATGTAATTTTGTACCATACTTGCAATAGCGTTATTATTCCATGACGATTTTCCACCATGCTGAAAGACAGGCAAGATGTTGTTACGACGTTTAAAGATGTTTAAGATATATCGAAATGGAAAAGGATGTGCCATGTAAAGAAATAAGAAAGAGAATATAATTTCCAAAAAATTCACTCAATACTGAGTCGTATTTTTCACTTTGTTTCAGACCAACAAAGTTTAATGTGCAAAAGAAAAATGGTCAGAGAGCAGATGTTCCTAAGGATGCCCTGCAAGATGTCAAATTGTGAGTGATTTGAGCTCTCTTTTAGGGTGGAGTTTATTTCTATATGTATCCGATTAAATACTCTGGTTTTGCCCAATGTGATTATTGGCTGAATATGTGGCGTATCGTTTCTATCCGTGGTAGTTTAAGTTAAATATATGTGGGTGTAACTAACGGTATTTATAGTTAGTCCCGTTGTAAGACGTCAGGTATTTCTAAATAAAATTCAGGCAAACTAGGTTGATTGAAACAACCTCATTAGTGGTATACTTTAAAAAATGCTTATTGAGTCTATTTGACCAAAATTGACTTGAGTTTGTGCGGCCTAAGGGACTTTTTATATTGATTTTTGACTCCTAGAAAAGACGACAAAGAAGAAAGCACAGGTGCAGTTACACTATTTCACGTTTTACAGCTTTTTCCTTACGTGTAGTGGAGAGCAAGATTAATTTGACGTATGGTATTCAATTATCGTTGAAGTACACAATTTTGATATGAAGTGAGCAGTTTACATCCTAATCTTCCTCAGAAAGAAGTAATGACTTGTAGAGCTAATTTAAGTTCCAAAGTAAAATTATCACTAGTATTTACATCTTGGTATGTTTCTGTGGATTTGTTAAAAAAGCATTAAAGCATTTTATTGAAATATATATTCGTTTCAATTTGAGAAGGTCTTTCCGCCAGAAAGTATGTTGCAATTTTTCATGCAGTTTATATATGTAAATATTAATAGAAACATATAAAGTAGGTCTATTATGATCGACTATATATAAGTAGGTCGAAAAATATGTAATAAAGTTATGATTTAAAACTATGATAGAAACTAATTACTTATCTTTCGACCTATATACATAAATATGTATGCATATATATAATCACTATGTATTTGCTACCGTTGTTGTTTTCAGATTCTGATTCAGATGGAGACATCAGTTCAGGGGTAGATCAACCTCCTGATACGTCAAAAAGAATACGAAAAGAAGACAGGTATTAAATCGTTAGATCATAGTACCCCAAAAGCCATAAACATGAATAAAATTATGTTAGATTACCACTAGATGGTAGGATAACAATTTTTGTGTTATATATTTATGTTTTCTGCAGAGATCAAATAGACCTGTATGAGAAATGTTAATATGAAATGTTCTAGAGTACAAACGTTTCCTTTGGAAGTTAATTTTGACCACTCACTTTGCAAATTAGGTAATATATGTTTAGAAACTTCCGACGACATTCTTGAATGGTAAGGCCTGATCAGTCGTCTCAAATCTATTTAGTAATATCTTATTTATCCTAAAAATTTGTTTTATTTCCTTATTACAAATGTGGTTTATGGTTACCTAAACAAAACTGTTTTATCTAAGAAGTTAACTTAGTAGTAAATCAGCATAAATTGAACAATTCTGTAACAAAAATATTGTCACTTGACTTATATAGAACCTTTCATGAGTTAGGATACCGGGGTGCATTTATTCAAACTGGGGTGACTGCAACCTCTCTTTAAAAATAAATCTTTTTGAGAGAGAATTAAACTCACGAGAAGCAGAGGAAAATAGAAGGAAAATTGTACATGGCTCGAAAGTTCTACAAATACTTGTATTTCATAAATCCTTTTGACAGAAAAGGAATTGGAAGTCATGGAAAGGCAACGTTAATTTTGAAAACAATTGAAACGCATGGAAATGATAACGTGACGTAAAATTCTCCCTGTGAAGTCTTTCTTGTATTTTGCAATGATAACTTTAAGCCTTCTCCCCTATATTCCAAACGTTGGTTCCATACCCCCAAAAAATTCATAGCCATTTTTTATCAAAAGATGCTTTGGATGACGGAAAGCAGACGGATTGAATAGGCCCAGTTAGTATATAACGCTAACCCAAGTTTTCATTAATGTTAGATTCATATTTTCATGCACAGAAATTCCGATGAGGCTCCCGAACATCCTCCAAAATCGAAATTTGGTAAATTATTCATCTATGTTTTATTTGCACTAATTATTTTGACCAGTGTTGTACAGGTTTGCAGTGGCATTGACGTGTAAACGCTCTAACGTGGCAAAATATGATGGGAGCCGTTTCAAATGTAGTTGTTTAAAATCTTTGCAACCTTTCAACTTATTTCCGATAAGTGTTGTATAGTCTTTCAGGTACACACGTTCTGTAATTAAAGGTTTTTTCATTAATAATCTGACAATATAAGATAAACCTCCCTGCGTTACTTAACGGCTATGACGCCTAAAGACAGTCGAACACCAACTTGAAAAAAGGAAAATATTAACGAAAATCGGAGTAAAAAATGTAAAACACGAAAAGTTGAGAAGACGAAAAAATCCAGTTGACAACATTAAAAAGAAGTAATATCCGTAATTTGTCGTTATTTTCAAACGAGTATTTACTTTGTCATTTAAGACGAATCAATTTATAATCCAAGACTTCATGAACCCACCAAAACAGTAACCACTGGACGGTATTTTCAAGGCCTGTAGTAAATTGCATCAACTGAGAAGTTCATTCATATTTATTTCATATTTATTTAATAACAGTACGGAAATCGACTTTAACAAAAAAAAATGGAATATATGCACATCAAGTAAGCGGATTCCGATACAAGTTTGACATTTACAAACTGTAGACTTTTTGTCTCTCACTTAAAACAAAACTAGTGTAATCATTGGGATTTGTGATTGCAGATGAAACACCTTCATTATCTGTAAATTACTTGTACTACAATTTACAGCGAGTGAGAAAGTAAAACAAAAAACGTTTTCTAGAGACTGGCAGCACGCTAGTATCCACGCCAAGAAGGGACAGGTTGTTGAAGTGATGAGGGAAACGTAAGTTTGAATTTAGTTTTCTAACAAGTGAACCAAGCCAGGTCTTTTAAATTGGTCCGTCAAAATTTTAGTATTGTTTATTACTTGATATGAAACAAAAAGACACTCTATAAAAGGTCCGTGAAACAGGATACCAAACATGCATTTGGTCAAACATTTACATACATATGGTTTAGAAATAACTGATACTGGGTCGGTGCCTGGTTGATCAGACTCGTAAAAAAATTAAACACCGTTGCGTCTAGTCTAAAAAGCAGTTCAGTGAAAATTGTCCAAGAGCTCTTCATTTGAACTTGGCAGTTGTTCAGTGTTGTGACATGTTGATAAGGCTGGTGGGAGGAAGGCCGAATTGTAATTAAGTGAAGGACATTATGTTCATTAACATCAAACCATTATCGTAACAATAATTTGATGCTGCAGAGAAACGGCGTCTCTTGTTTGTCAGAATATAGGATCGAGGGTTAATTACTCGTAAAACCAAGTTTGTACTTAGTAGGAAAGTAGTACATCAATTACTCCCTATAGTTCAGAGAGCAACCTCAAAGGGAAAAAAGGGAAAGAAGTTTAAAAAACTTTGCTTGATACTGAGCGATATTTCCATTGTTTCATTGCAGAACAACTACGTCTTATGTGAAAATGAGTGATGGTAAGAAAGCATATGTGCCGAATGACAAATTGAAAGACGTTGACTGGTAAGCGACTGAAGCTTTTTGTTGGTGTCAGATCCAATACATGATAATTAGAAAGTCTCTCATGATGACTGAATGACGATTAGACACGACCTGGAGGAAGGCAACCAGAGCACAAACATTGTTGACTATAGAGCCAAAATTCATGTCAAAATCGTTTGCCAATAGTTTAAATGTTGTAAAAACACCACACCTTTTGTAGAAAACTATTCCTATACCACTATGGGCATGGATTATTTGCGTTGTTTCATTACATGATACTCTTTTCTGAATTACCAACTAAATTAACACTATAAGTTAACAAAATTTGATGATATGATTTTCAAGAGATCATTTAACTCCACTAACCACTAAATCCAAAGAATTGAAAAAAGAGGTTAGCACACATGGGTTTGGTTTACTATACCAGAATTCTCAACACAAAATAACTTAATTTTAAAAGAATGTGCGTTTTTACTAGGGCAATACGTATAAAACTCTCTCATTCTATTTGTACTTTTAGGGATGACGAGGAGGAAGAGAAAAATACAGGTAAAGCTTTAAGACAGATACCAATCACCCAAAGAACACTTTTGTCCGGGATTGTAGAAAATTAATCTAAAGTCGTTTCTACTCTTCGATTCTAAAGATGCAGAACAGCTTACAGTACACAGTATGCGCAAACAGTGTTGTGACTATACATTGAGTCCTTGTATGGCTCACCAAGATACGACCTTAAGCAATTAACTAGGTTAGGGTTTTTATAGAAGGAGCTAAAGGGAGTGACTAGGAGCAATTTAGTTCGGAGCATTGGACCTGTCTAGGCTGAGCACATTTGAGATTTACTGTATTATCTGTTCGAAATTAAAAATACAGATTCCTTCAAAGAATTATAGATATGATTAGGCGGGTTTCTGATATGGTCTCGCAATTATTTCTTGATTACACAAATAATATAACAGGTTAAAGGGCAAAGGAGGGCTAGGGCAAAGGAGGGCTAGGGCAAAGGAGGGCTAGGGCCATATAAGATGCCTTGAAGTCCATAACCCTATCTCTAAAAACAAACAATCAACCATCACCAGACGAGCCCAGCACAAATAAATTCTATCACAGTCTTGGAAAAACTTTTCAATATTAACCTTAAAGTGGTGCACTGATGTGGAGGTAGTAGGGAGGTACCTACCCACTCAGGCAGACTTTTCCACTCGTTGACAGTTCTATAAGAGGAGTTGAAATTTCTAATGTCAAGCCTTGCAAAACACTTCACTAGGATTTTACGATGGCCTCGAACTCGAGAATACTTTGAACCTTTAAATAACTACAAGATAACAAGGGATTCATTTCAGAGAGAAATTTTGAAACCTGGAGCATGTCCCCCTATATCACTTCTCAACCCCAACGTGGTAAAAAAATGTTTAAGTTTAAAATAATAAGGCAGATATTTCATCTCAGGTGTACGACCAGTGGTTCTCCCTTAAACCTGCTCTAAAAGAAGACTTCCCTTTTCATAGAAGGGACTCCAAGCCTGATCGGCATAGTCAAGATGGGTTCTTTATGAGTCTTAGCAGCAGCACATTGCCCAGATGGTCTTAAATCGCCTGTACGAACAACACCCAGATCTTTATCAAAGTCACAGTGTTCAAAATACTATCATTCATGTTGAAGTCATAGCTGAAATTTTTACGACCAAAGTGCAGGACTTTGCACTTATCTGCATTAAAAGCCATTTGCTAAATCTGAAACATAAAAATAACCTATCCAACTTTTATGCAGCAACGAGACATCGTTCTTATCACTAGCCTTCCTACAGAACTTAGTGTTATCAGCAAACTTACTCATACTAGATGTGAGAGAACCATAAATATCATTGATGAAAATTAATAAAAGAATTGGGCAACGAACAGAACCCTGTAGTACTCCACTTGTGGCTTCCTTCCAAGAAGACAAATTACCATTAACAACAACTCTCTGAGATCTATCGCGGAGCCAGGAATTTATCCCTGCAGTCAGCACAACTGTCTTTGATGCCTAAACTACGCAGTTTTATCGGTACTTTCAAAATTAATGACACCCGCCCCAACCACCAGTCATCAGAGCACTTTTACGGGTCCTACGCTTCTGTGGGATATTTTATATTACAAAAAACATTCTTTTATCTTTCCTCTTCAGAATCTTGTCATACTTAGCACAGGTGTAAACTGCCTTCATTGGTAATTGCAGTAAAATATTGTTCAAAGATATGATAAAAATTGAAAGGTGGAGACTTTTTGTTGTTTTCTGTAGAACTTAATCTTGACACATCGAAAAGCTCGAAGAATAGTCCTTCTGGAAGATCCAAGAATGTAGAAGATGAATACAGGTATTTCTCATTTTATGACAAATTTCCTCATACTCCATACAAGGCTGTAGTTATAGACTAGATTGTCTTGAAAAAGGAAAGGTTGAAAAGGGATATTATTTATATTGAAACCAAAATCGGCGTTGAGAGATTGTATGTTCAAAGAAAGAGGGTAGTTAAACATATAGGGAAGAACGTTTTGACGTTATAGAGTGTGCGGGGTGTTTCATTTCCTTCGAACAAGTGTAGAGATATCATCAGATCGAGCTCTGCGAGATGTAATATGGTGCAATATTTAAGGTGAACTCCCTGTAAATGTGTATCTGACACTATTGTTGGATTTATTATCATGAAGATATCAAGTAAGGAGTGTTCACTACTACCGCTGGTGAAGGGAAAGAAGTAACATAAAGTCACGAGTTACCATTTCAGCATTGTTGCGGCATGAAAGAAATCGGATACAGACGATACCTCACAGTGTGAGAACACTTGACAAGATCATGTGTTAGGCTAAAGCCGTATTTGAAGTAGTACATGATAGTGTCACCCTTGAAAACGAATGAAGAGGGAGAAATGGCTGTCATTTAAACATGCATACGTACACATATAGAAGGAGCGTATCATTTTAAATTGATTGAAGGTAAGACTTTAGCTAAAGGGAACGGTAGTTGTAGGTTAATCGAAGTTCTACCAATTTGAAAGAAAAGGAGTGTGCTCTTTTTTTTTGATAGAAATTGTCTGGAGCATGAAGGGAGACTCTAGTAAACACTTTGAATGATTCAAATATCTCCCATTAATGGACTTATTTATATATTTTACGATATTAATTATATATGAAGTTGAAAGATTTTACAACTCGATCTCTTTTCTACTAATACAGAAAATCAAAAGATGCCCCACAACTTCTTCCAGTTTCGGAATTTGGTAAATCACGTAAACTTTTATTTCACCCACTTAAGTTACCAAATGTGAGGTGGTTGTTCCATGTGGGGCGATGGGGGGGGAGGGGGCAAGGAGGTCATATCCCCCAATATTTGAGAAATCGCCCATTGACTTTGATATTTCACACAGCAAATTATTTGAAAATGGGGTCATGTACCACCAATATTGAAAACAATTGCCGCCCTTGGGATGGTTATACGTTTATAGGAAAGTTTACTCTAACTTTTGACTTTTAGAAATATGCTGGATTAATTACACGTTCATTTCAGTTTATACCCTTGACAAAGTGCGCCTGAAAATTATTTATCACCTTGGTGACCATAGTAAAATGAGTCAATTAATATTAAGTTAATGATAAATACAGAGATACGCAATGAGTCTTAAATGTTTCTTTGCAATGATAATTTAAGCTGCATATTTACACCATTAACTGATCGAATTCGATGCAGTGTATTTCGCAATCAACTGTTTTAAGGAATTCTTAAAATGTTTCTAACCTACACATGAAAGACGCCCAGTTCAAACTGAACCAAAACGGATCAGATTGGCACTGAATAGGAAAAAGGATGACATAGTTGAGCAGTTTCGGTTTAAAAATAACCGTTTTCGGCTCAAAATGAACCAAATCTAGTCACATAGTTGACCTGATTTCTCTTCAATGCCTATTTAGTCGGAATCGGTTCCAATTTGAGCGGGGCCTGTTTTAGAGTGTAATGGGATACATGGGATAACTAAGATGTAGAGTTAGGTGGGAATCGTGGAGGCTGAAAAGGGCCTGTTGCTGATGACGTAGCAATAATAAAACGCTAAATTCATTATAATGTAAATTTAAAATTATAACATTATTTTAACTCTTCAGATTCAAGGACATTCATTGCCAAACGTACATACAACCCCGTACGGGATGACGAAATACGTGTTAAAGAGGGTGAATGCTTAATTCGGTTAAAGGAAGGGTAAATCATTACTTTAGCCTTGGTTTTTACAAGCTTTTAAAAACCTTGTTTGTTGAAGAAATAGTTAACATTTAAAGTAAAATAAACACAAAACAATTTATCCATAGGAAGACCAACAGTCTATGTCTTTCTGACCCGTCGCCGGGTATTCCGGCAGGGGGAACCGGTACCCTCAAATGGGGTTTGGTTGGGTTTTTTTTTTTGTAGCCGGTGGTGCCACAAGATTTGGAAATTTAAGGTAACCGCATAAGATAATATCTTAACCCTATCACAGGTACCTCCGGGAGGCTGGTGTAAAGGTGCGTTCTAACCAAAATCGCGCGATTCCAGCCACGGGAATGGCGCATTTCTCGCACCGCAGAAGTTTCACACTGCAGTGGGAAAACGCTACGGTTCCCGCAGCGGTCTTTTGATAGCCAGTTGTAAAATAGCCAACACCGAAGATGATATGGGACATTTGCCGGCTCTTTTTGTACATGCACGGGCCAAAATTGTATCAGTTATTAAAAAGGGAATGTAAACTACGTTCTGCTAAACAAAATTTACAAACCAACAACTGCTAAGATAAATGGGAAGAGAAAGAGACAACATGGATACTTTATACAATGAAAAATTGGGTAAAACCTTAGGTGCCTTCACACCAAAACTGAAATCTGCTGCGTTTTGGTGGCGGGAAGCGAAATTTGTTATCTAAGAACAAATGGGGCGATTTCTAAAGTGTCATTGACACCTTTAAATTGCCCCCATTTGTTTTAAGAAAAAAATTTCGCGTCCCGCCCACAAAACGCAGCAGATGTTGGTTTTGGGGTGAACACTCCTTAACGCGTGGACATGCGCGAGGATATTTCCCAATGCAATACAGAGGCGCTAAAAGTCTCCACAAATGAACAGAGGAAAGTGTTAATAGACTAAATGCTCTAGCTGACAGCTTTAAAGGCGCAATTAGAGAACTGAATGCTTTACAAGCATCGAGCTATCCATGGGGCTCTTGCGTTACATAAACCAAAGGGGTTTAGCAGCATGGGGCTTTCAGCTGACCTTCAAATGGCACCAACAGTACATTAAGCCCTTTGCAAGTATCGTCTATTTATTTCGACACAGATTTGCAAGGTCCAGTTGGCAAAAGAATGAGCAATAATGGGAACGGTAAAATTACAAAGAAGAGGACTAAATACGTGTGATTTCAAGTGCTTTTTTGTTAAAGTGGCAAACAACCAAAATAAAGACGGTTTTGAACAAGTTTGTGTAAAGTAAATGTAGTTTCATTCATGTAGTTAACATGCTACGAATGGTACTTTAGCGATTATATTCCTGCATGAAAGCCTCTTGATGCCAGACTTCTTACCTGGTCGGAGTTAAAATCTACTTTTTGCCAGAACAGCTTTGTATTTGTGTGCAAACTAATTTCATTAGGCCACAGCGTCGACTGTGAAGATTGTCGAGAAAAAAAAAACACCCAAAGCCCAAAATCTGCAGGCTATGTCGTTCAAACTGGTACTTTCACCTCCAAGTAGTGCTAAGGTTACCACTTAATGCAAACTACCCTGTTAATTACAACATTAGAATCTTGTACTTAATCACCAGAAATGGAAGATAACCTAGCAAAATTTATAATAATAATAATGATGATGATGATGATGATGATGATGATGACGACGACGACGACGACGACGACGACGACGACGACGACGACGACGACGATGATGATGATGATGATGATGATGATGAGATGGTGGTGATGGTGGTGGTGGTGGTGGTGATGGTGATGGTGATGATAATAATAATAAATGTAGTTATAATGCGCACAATTCCACAAAAGTGATCAAAGGCGCATTTGCAATGATAAAAACAGAAAAAAAATAATAAGACCAACAAAGACAGATACTAAAACTAAAAAAAAGAAATGCCAGAAAACATGGTAAAAAAATCAAGATAATAAAATGAATGCGACTAATAAAAAGAAATGATAACAAGCTAAAATGACGAAAAAACTAATGAACCAAAGCTAAGAAAGAGCTAAGAAAGTAAGATTACACATTAAAAGCTTGAGTAAAAAAATAAGTCTTTAAAAGAGTCTTAAAAGTATCTAGAGAAGGACTATCTCGAATTGAAATAGGTAATTTATTCCATAAAATCGGAGCAATGTGCCTGAATGAACGATCTCTATACTGAACTTTAC